>PVKE010037168.1:0-16034 GCA_004027555.1 Craseonycteris thonglongyai | reverse complement strand
AGGATTTGATCCTCGGTCCCCGGTGCTGCAATGTGAGTGCTTAACCCACTGAGCTGTCCTGGCTTCCCCTCACACAACTCTTTATTGAACTTCACATTCATATGCAATTTCCAACCACAAAGACTAGGTCCACATGTTCCTTTTTTTTTTTTAAAGATTTATTTTTATTGTTTTTGACAGAGAGAGAGAGAGAGAGAGACAGAGAGAGAGAGAGACAGAGAGAGAGAGAGACAGAGAGAGACAGAGAGAAGGGGGAGGACCCAGAACAGTCTCCATAGTTGCACATCATTGGTTTTTCCACATAGTTTCATTCCACTGGTGGGCGAGGGGCTGCACAGGGCAGAAACTGGGCCGGGGTCTCACCCTGGTGAGAACTGAACTGGGGGCACTCCCCAGTTCAGCATTTGGGTCCACAGGGCCGGGGCCGGGATTTGATCCTTGGTCCCTGGGGCTGCAAAGTGAGCGTTTAACCCACTGAGCCATCTTGGCTTCCCCCACATGTTCTTTTAGAATTTTAAAAATAAAATCCACTGGGTCTTCCAGATACTGAGTTTTTAACACTAATATGGGTACCTGGTGGGATTATATTAAAATATGCAGTTTTCTCTCAAATAGCGTGAATTTTGATTCTTGTTTTGGTCATTTACTAGGTATAAACTCTTGGTTTTCATCATTTATAAAATTTGGAAAACCGTGCATTCCTTCAGTAATTTATTATAGGTTATCTGATGATTCAAAGTAGATATGAAAGTACTTTTAAGCTATGGACATAACACCAGCTGCTACTTTTTGTTGTGATTCAGCATTGTATTGTCCTATGAAGGTTCTGGGCTTTGTTTTCCTCTAAGATCATTTGGGCAAAATTTTTACACTGGGTTCATTTATCATTTATTAAAACAGTTTCTTTTTCATTAATCTTTAGCCTATTCACTTTGGAGATTAGACATTAAATTTATGATTTTTGTGACTACACTGTGTGTGAGTGATACTGCTTCCCCATAAAGAGATTTTTTCATATTTTAAACATAAATCAGATCTGGAGATCTTTACTTTTCCATCTTCAGACCAGTAAGTGCCCATTTTAGGTTAGACTTTCCTGATGCTCAGTGCTGAATAGAGAAGTGTATTTTCTGCTTATGGTTGGTCATCTGGCTTGAACAAGCTGGATTCTTCACCATGATAGAATTGAAGAAAAATATGGGGTCTTCTTAGGTGGTCATAAAGAAAATGAGATGGATGTTGAAGAGTAAAGAATTTATTTCTTTAAGTTCTCTTGAAACCAATAATGCAGCCAACCTCTAGGTATTTCTTAATTTCATCTCTTTACCGAGCACATAACACCAAATAATATTTGAAAATTTCTTTGGTGATCAGCAATGGAAATGCTATGAATGAGTGAGTGTTAAAGAGCCACTTGACACTTACATATGGAGTGTTGGTTTAACTTACTAATAAATGAATCAGGGGAGAATACTGCATTAACTACCTGCTGGCAACCCTCACCTCCAGTCCTGTGTTACCTGGAATTGATCTAGCATCTCTGAGATTTCTGAGCTCATCCCAGATGAGAGAGCACGTTGGTTCCTTCTACTTGCTGAGGAGACTGGAAAGATGTATGATGAACTCTGTCCTCTGGACATCCGGGATATCAGAGTAGCTTTGAGATTTCAGAAAATGCTTATTCCTCTGCTCTCAGGATAGGCCTATCTCTCCATCAAGATAAGAGTCTCCCTGTAGTCCAGTGCTGCCCAATAAGAAGATAATGTGGGCCACATTATATATGACTTAAAACTTCATAGTAGTCATATTACGACAGTAAATGACAAACAGCTGAAATTAATAATTCATCTAATTTCACTCAATATAGATAAAATATTTCAACCTGTAATCAATGCAAACATTATAAACAGAATATTTTTCATTTATTTTGTGTGATATGTATTCGAAATCTGGTTTGTAATTTACATTTATGGCACATCTCAATTCACATTAGTCACATTTCAAATGTGCATTAGCTACATGTGTCTAGTGGCTACCATACTGGACAGTGCAGGTCTGTAATAGTTTATTCCATACTAACCTGGTCCATAATGGAAAGTGCAAAGTCCATGTAACAGCTCTTTTCCTTCAGTATATAATTATCAGGGATCTAATATTTGTACAATTTATTATATTTTGGTTTGTAACCATAGAACTTGAATTTCAGTTAATGAATCAAATTATAAAAAGATAAGAATAGGTAATATAAATATAATGAAGCTTCTGAATATCTCTTTACATCATACAGAATCAGTTACGTATGAGTTTTTAGAAATTGAAAGGGTATTGCTGGGTTGTATGGCAATTCCATTCCTAATATTTGAGGAATCACCATGCTGCCTTCCATAGTGGTTGTACCAATTTACATTCCCACCAGCAGTGTATGAGGGTTCCTTTTTCTCCACAGCCTCTCCAGCACTTATTATTCCTTGTCTTATTGATTATAGCCATTCTAACAAGTGTGAGGTGGTACCTCCTTGTGGTTTTAATTTGCATTTCCCTAATTGCTAGTGATATTGAGCATTTTTTTTGTATATCTATTGCCCGTTTGTACATATTCATGGAACAAGTGTCTGTTCAGGTCTTATTCCCATTTTTCAATTGGGTTGTTTGTTTTTTTTGTTTTTCAGTTTCATGAGTTCTTTATATATTTTTGATATTAGTCCCTTAACAGAGTCATTGTTTGCAAATATTTTCTCCCATTTAGTTGGTTTCCTTTTTACTTTATTAACGGTTTTCTTTGCTATGCAGAAGCATTTTAGTTTGATATAGTCCCATTCATCCACTCATTTATTTTTGCTTTTACTTCTCTTACCTTTCAGGTCAAGTTCATAAAGTCCTCTCTGAACCCTAGGTCTATAAGTTTAGTATCGATAGTTTCTTCTACGCAGTTTACTGTTTTGGGTCTTATGTAGAGGTTTTTAACCCATTTTGAGTTAATTTTGGTATATGGTGACAGTTCACAATTCAGATTCATTCTTTTGCATGTGGTTTTCCAGTTTTCCAAGCACTATTTAAAGAAGAGGCTTTCTTTTCTTCATTGTATATTTTTTGCTCTTTTGTCAAAATTTATCTGTCCATATATTTGTGGGTTTATTTCTGGCTTTTTAATTGTGTTGCATTGGTCTGTATGTCTGTTTTCCTTCCAATATCAAGCTGTTTTGATTATTGACGCTTTGTAGTATAGACTGAAGTCTGGGAGTGTGGTGCCTCCAGCCTTATTCTTTTTTTGTAGGATTGCTTTGGCAATTTGGGGTCTTTTGTCGTTCCATATGAATCTGGTGGTTAAAAAAAATCTATTTCTCAATAGAATATCTGTGGGATTTTGATGGGAATTGCATTAAATCTGTATATTGCTTTGTGTAATATGGCCATTTGGGTATCTACCCCCCAAAATTGAAAACCTTAATTTGTGAAAATATATGTACCTCAGTGTTCATCACAGCACTGTTCACAGTGGCCAAGTCATGGAAACAACCAAAGTGCCCTTGGATAGATGACTGGATAAAGAAGTTGTGGTATATTTACACAATGGAATAATACTCAATGATAAGAAAAGATGAAATACAGCCATTTGTGACAATGTGGATGGACCTTGAAACCATCATATTAAGCCAAATAAGTCAGACTGAAAAAATCAAGAAACATACGACTTCACTTATATGTGGAATATAAAACTGAAAGTTATAAAAGAAACAAAAACTGTGGACACACTCAATAGTTTAGTGGTTACCTGAGGGTAAAGGGGGAGGTGGGTGGGAGAATAGTGGGTAGGGAGAGGAGTAGCAATTGGGTATCAAATATATGGAAAGAGAACTGACTCTGGGTGGTGAGCATATAATGCAATACATAGACGATGTAATGTAGAATTGTATACCTCGAACCTATATAATTTTTACCAACCACAGTTACCCCAATAAATATAACAATAAAAAATAATAAAATAAAAATATAAAATAAAATCAATAAAAATTGGAAGGGTAGCTTGGGAGTCATCCCAGTTAAAATCTGTGAAATATAAGGACACTGGCCCCAGGTAGCATTACAGAGCAGTAGTCATTTTTCAAAAGCAGGTGAAATCAAAGTAGAATTTTGGACTAATGGGGCTCCCACTGAAGAGATCTAGTGTAGCATTTAGATGCCAGACAGAAAACAAAACAAAACAAAAATGTGGATTCAGGTTGGCTCTGAGCACAAACACTCGCACAAGGACATGTGTTGTCATTTATAGGCATTGTTTTGGATTTGAGATGTACTTTTGTTGGGTATCTCCTGAGGTATGTGAGGAAGGAGCATTAGCAATACATAATTAATTATCATACTGTCATTACCAAGTGATTACTTATATTTATCAGCATTCTGAGGGTTTTATATACTTTTGAAACTTAATTTTTTTAATTAAAAACATCACCAAGTAGGCACTATTATTTAATGGATGAAGAAATGGAAGTACAGAAATGTTAGGAAATGGGCCAAGGATATTCAGCGGAGCCACCAAGACTTCGGCCTAGTTTGATCCAATCCTGAAATTTATACTGTATTTCTGGGCTATGCTATCTCCAAATTAGATAGTACCCATGGCTCAAAATACAAATCACTTGTCACAGATTATAAACACGTATCTGGATTAATGGAGAAGATTGATTATATGTTGTCTGATTTTTAGCCAGGTTAGATTGAAATTAAATTAAGTGCACTTAAATCATTTAACTTATTCAAGAACCAATTCAGATGCCACTTTATATAAAGAGCCCTACTTCAAGCCTTTCATTTGGAATTCATGTCTCCTTCCTCTGATCTCCCCAAACAATTTACACATCTTATGGTGCATAATAACCTTCTCTTTTGATTGTAGCTAGAGATGAGCGTGTTTTCTCTGCCTTTCCTCTCCAATCTCTCTATATGCCTTATATGAAGTAGCTGCTCAGAATGTGTCAAATGGATGAGCTGAATGGCTGAACAGATAGGATAATTATGGAATTACTTAATAAATCAATGAATGAATGAAAACATTCTTGCCTCCTTCAAAATAAGAGAACTGTTCTGTATAAATTACTTTCAGAGTAGATTTTTGGATAAGAACTTTTGATCATGATGATAATATGCAACACAACTATTGTAATGTGAAAGCTGTTTTTGAGAACTCAAACTATCATGCACTTGAAGTATTAAATGCATGCACTGTTTATTATGTACCACATAAAGGCAGTTTTTCTTTGATTTCACAGAGTTAGCTTTACCCATTTTAGGAAACATCTTTTCTCCTGACGCCCTTTCAAGCTGTACCTTTTCAGGGATTAGTCTGAGAGCTTGACTCTGTCGAAATGACTGTGAGCTTTCAGCAAGAAAATCATTTTCCATAACTGGTAGTTTTTAGGGAACATACCCATTCACACAACTTAGAAAAAAGTTGTACTGCGATGAGCTTTAGCTCAATGAAAGACCTTGGGTTGGTCTTGAAGAAGAGATTTTACTGGAATGTCTATTATCTTTGTTTACCCAAATGCAGATGCCATACTCAGGAAACAGAATGGAGTTGTGGCCTGAGTAGAAAAGAAATAGTTCTGTTTTATTCAAATATACTTTGGACACCATTTGTGTGTTTATAAAATGGTTGTATAAAAGTGTTGCCTCCACCCTTGAAGGTGGATTTGTTCATTCATTCATTCATATGCTGCCAGCTGTGTGTGTCTATCTATCTATCTATCTATCTATCTATCTATCTATCTATCTATCTATCTATCTATCTATCTATCTATCTATCATCTATCTATCTATCATCTATCCTATCTGTCTATGTCTGTCTGTCTGTCTGTATCTGTCCGTCCATCCGTCCATCCATCCATCCATCCATCCATCCATCCATCCATCCATCCATCCATCTATCATCTATCTTTCTACCTACTATCTATCTCCCTACCTTATTTCTAAAGATTTAAGCTGGCCCATACATTTGTTGTATTTGAAATGTTTTTTTATAGGTCTAGACTCTAGAGCTAGAATAGCTCAGTGAATTGACTTAAAGAACTGCAGTTCTGTGATTCAGATGTGAATTCAGTTTTGACAGTGTTCTTTGTTTTTTTTTTCCCTGTAGTGTATGGCCAGAATGAAACAAAAATACAAATTCATGACAACATTTTGGGTTTCTTAGATAAGGCACTTAATCACCTACTTTCAATGATGTACAAAAGAAATGCAAGACTTTTTTTTTATTTTTTGCTACCCTCTTTTCTGAATTTTTTAAATAATATTTTATATGTTCTGTTTCAGCAGCTATTAATTAAGCATAAAGATAAACCCTGTGTATTTCTTTTCATTGATATCATTGGAAAATTATTTTAGATTTAGTCAAAGGAAGGTACTTAAGTCAAATAAGGCCTTGCTAATAGAGAGTTGTATTCTTTTATTTTACTAACAAAATACCATTAATTTTTTCTTGTATTTTACCTGCTGCAAATAGTTTCCTTGATTTTATTCATACATCTATATTTCTCACATAAGCGTCTAACTGGCCAAGAGCTGTGAATGGAGTCATTGCCTTTTCTTGTCAAGCAAGCTGTGTAATGCATCTGGGATTTAACAACCCATTGCTTTTTTATATATTTCATCTCATTAATTATTACTACATCATAACTAAAGAAATGCTGTTTTCATTCAATGGTATTATAGGACTCTCATTCCCATAGAGATTTAGGGCAGTAAATATAATAACTAATTTCTTCTTCATTCAGTAGCTATCTATTGAATCTCTGTTAGGTTTGCTGTATAACTTCGTGTGTTAAGGGTATATTGCACTTGGTAAGCTATAGAGTGGGTCACAGGGTTGAAAAAAGTGTTGAGTCAATAGAGGATGTAGGAACGTGTGGGAGCTTTAAAAATCAGATGCACATTTGCCTCAAAACCAGGCTTTAATACTGGATCTGTCTGTTAAACTTCTTTGAGTTTACCTAATCTGTGAAGGCAGAGTGGTCACACCTAATTTGAAGGCTCATCAGGACAGGTAATAACATGTAAGGTGCATAATCTATTAGGAAGTCATAAATAATGCATTGTTTAGGTTTTATTTTCATCATCATCATCATCAACAAATATGACCCATCATCAAATAACACACTGTAGATTGTGTGTGTATGTGTTAAAGATGGAGTGGAATTCTTATGAAGTGTCAGTTTCATTGCTAACATGGACTTGTCAAATTGCCAACACTCCACCCCTCATGATGGAGGGAAGCTAATGTTGAAAATTGGGAAGAATTTAGGACACCAGAACCAAGGCAGTTAAGACTTAGCTCTGCAGAAATGCAACTCGAGTGCTTATACCAAGGTGCCACCCCAGAGCTGGGTCTGAGCAGCAGAGCTGGGAGAAGGCAGCAGCCACCAGGGTACAGATGGCAGTCCAGGGCAGTATGCACTGAGCTGTGTCTGCTCCTGACAGGGCTTTTTCTTGGAAGCTTTCTGTCTTGATTTGCTTTTCTTTTACCACTGCTGCTGACCAGACAAAGACACTAATGTATGAAAAATTAAGTATCACTAAAAATAACATTATGAGACATGCCTCAAGGCGAATGAATATCAAGCACTGAATGATGGTAGAATTAATTGTGCTGGACTTCAGAGGACATGGGTATTTTATGGCCCATGTGCAGAGGTATAAAGGACACCAGTAACAGAAAGGCAGTTTGGGCTTGACTTCCTTCTGTAGAGTTGTAAGAAAACTGAGACCTTACTTATCAACTGCGTCACTGGCCACTGCTTAGCCAGACCGGAAATCTTAAAATCCCCATTCCTCAACTCCTGCACCCTGCAACCTAAAAGAAAATGGGAAGAGACTCACTGCAGATAATTTAATTTCTAAGGAATCCTGGTCCTGGTATTCATTATTCAAGCTTTGCTGCTTGCCATCCGTCAATGTCACTGCATTGACCCCATACAGAGTGCCGTCGTCCAGGCTTATTCCTCTGAACCACTGATCACCCAGGTTTAGTAAATATTGTAATCCGTTCTTTAAATAAATATTTTATGACATTACTTTGTTGTGAACTTTTATTTTTTTCAGTTCTTCCTCCGGACACAGATATGCATATTCAATCTAGAAAATTTTGAAATAGGTTGAAACAAAATGAAATTCAAACAATCTGTAATTATGCCAACCCCAAAATGCTCACTACAAAGATTATTTTTACATGTACTTTCAAATTTATAACATTATGAATAATATTGCAAAATCAGTAGGAAGATATTCATCATTATTTCACAAAACGTGGGATCACTTATTTCTAACCAGTTTTATCCACTTAGTATCTCACACATATGCTTTAATAATACCTTTTTCCAAGGATAATTTTAAAAGTACATATTTTATGGTCAAATAGTTAGAACATTTTTTATTGTTTTGATAATTATTGCTGAATTGACTTAGAATATTTACATCAACTTATGTCAGATGGGAACATTTGAGAGTTCTCCTCTTTGGATCCCTAGTTAATACTGAGACTTGTCATAAACAAACAAACACACAAGCAAAATGAGTAAAATAAAAGCCTTGCTATTTTGACTTCCATGAGATAAAAATGGAATTTTATTATATTATCATGCTGATTAGTACTATCCTAATTACTAACAAGCCCTTTTTTGTTTATCTTTTCTATATTTATGTCTTAATTGTGATTTGTTTACTCATATTTGTCCATGTTCTTTTGAAAATATTTCTATTTGATCTGACCTGAGATATACAGAATATATAAACTCCATCTCTGTCACAAATGCCAAATATTTTTTATTTTAATATTTAGATTTTTTTTCTCTTGTCCAATCTCTCAGTCTTTCTTTGCCTCATGATTTATGGCTTCCTAACAAAGAGCTTCCCCACTCCCTAATTATTCAAATATATATCTGTATTTTTGCCTAGTATGTCCTAGTATGTTTGTGGTTTAATTTTTTATATTTAAGTTCTAAAGTTTCTTAAAATTTTTTTAATAAGAATAAAGGTTCCAGTGTACAATTTGATTGTTTATAAGCATCTAATGTTTTATTATTTCATTGTTACCATACACTGTAACAGTTTGATGAATTTTCAATTTGTAATGCACATAATTTTAGAAGAAAGTTTTTTGTTTTCAATATGAAATATAGACTTATTTGTTAAAACTCCTATATAGAGTTTAATAGCACTTTGAGTGGAGGTGAGTTTGTATAAATTTGAGAACTGTGTCATTTGCAATATTATTTCTTACAATATTGCAGCTTTGTATATTCCAGACTTCTTTTCTGTGCTTTAGTGAAAAAGTTGTTTTTCTTTATATAATAAACTGTTTTACAATATACTTCTAAGTGTTTGTATGTGTATCTCATTTAAATTACATTGATTTAAATGGAATGCTACAAATATTAAACTATTCAGTGTGATATTAAATGAAATGCATATTATTGCTAATTTCCTAAACATTTTAAATTAGGAATAAATATTGAAATATTTCAAAAGCTTTTTTTTTTTTTTTTGGTCATTTTTTGTGATTTTTTTTTAAAACTTTTTTATTGTTTTTGACACACGAGAGAGAGAGAGAGAGAGATACAGAGACAGAGACAGAGAGAGAACTGAACTAGGGAAACTCCCTAGTTCAGCACATGGGTCCGCACAGGCCGGGGCCGGGATTCGATCCTCGGTCCCCAGTGCTGCAAAGTGAGTGCTTAACCCACTGAGCCATCCCGGCTTCCCATTGTGATATTTTTTAACTTATTTACACACAGATAAAATTTAGAATACCCTGGTATTGATACATATTTTCATTTTTGAACAAATCTTAATAGTATTTTATGTAATATGATTTACTGATTTAGTAATATTAAGGATTATGTATTTACATTCATATGAAAATTATATCTCTAGTTTTTTATTTTGTTTTCTGTCTTTGGGGATGGTTCAGGCTTTGTTATTAATTGATCCTGGATTCTTCCCCAATTTGCAAACCATTTTATCCTTTTCAGTGCTATAGAAGGTAAGATGTTTGAAAGAATTCATCAATGCACTGGCTATGGAATAACATTCCTTAGAAAATATATTTTTTTTTTTATATTTTTGTTTACTTATTTATTTTTGACAGGAGAGAGAGAGAGAGAGAGATACAGAGACAGAGAGAGATCTGAACTAGGGGAACTCCCAGCTCAGCACACGGTTCCGCACGGGCCGGGGCCGGGACCCGATCCCCGGTCCCCGGGTCTGCAAGGTGAGCGCCCAACCCACCGAGCCATCCCGGCTTCCCCTAGAAAATATTTTAAGAGATGCTGGGATAGCTCAACAGGTCGAGCGCTTGCCTTGCAACCATGAGGTCTGGGGATTGAATCCTGGCTCCTGTCTGTGCAAACGCACCTGCTGAACTGTGGCACAACTGGTAACCAACCACCAGGATGGCAGTGAAGGTTCTCAACAACCATGCTGGAGGCTCCCAGTTTAGTTCCACCCCATGCAGCCCCACATGCACCAGTGTGGAATGAAACTGTGTCAAAAACTAATGATGTACAACTGTGGAGACCTCTCTGGGCCCTCCTCACTTCTCTTTGTCTCTCTGTGTCTCTGTCCCTTTCTGTGTCTCTTTTACAATGATAAAATAAGTCTTGGGGAAAAAAAGGAAAAGTTTTTAAATGTTCCAATTATTTACTGACAAAGTTATAGAATGCTTGGTTGTGCTTAAAAATAGTCTCAGGAACGGTGTGTGTGGGGATAGTCTGTAGGACTAATATGAAACTCTTGAGTATATTCTGCAGGTTGATATAGTTTACATTTGTTTCACTTTTATACATATTTTATATATTTCATAATAAAACTATCTAAAAATTAAATACCTGGAAAAATGTTTTCAGAGATCACTATATTACTCAGATTCTAACACCTCTAGTTGTTTTGATAATTTATATTTTATTAGGAAATAGCATGATATTTTAGTATTCTTAACTGTGTAGTTTTATCACATTTTCCATGCCTACTGTAGTCCATTTGTATTTTATTTCTTTTAATTAGATTAGAAGTTTGACCCTTTAAAGTCAACTCTGAATTATAACTCTGATCATATCACCCAGGTGTGTGCAACCCCTGTACTTCATTGATCTAGTTTAGAATCTCTTATGGGGCAGGCAACCAGGCCTTCCTTCATATACTGACCCCAGCCTGCCTTTGAGAGTGCAGTTTAAACCCTGTTTCCTCTTCTGTTCTCCCGTAGTCCCAGGGGACACTTGGAACATTCTCTCCTGTGCCTTGAGTGCTATTGGCCTGCAAACACTCCTGCTTATTTTCCAAGACCCTACAGATTGTTAGTTCTTTGAAGCTTCCACAGACTCTACTTTGTCTCCATCTCCTCTCCCTTCCCTGTGACACATCATATTTTTCTCAAACTGTGGTTTGGCCTTTATTAAACATGTTTAGGGTTGTTTATTTAGAAACCCATCTCTTCTTTCACTCACTCTACTGCCACCCAGGCACGGGGAGAATATTTTTGGGGTGGATGGCTATGAAACAGGTTGTGTGTATGGGCATTAGGCTGGCAGTCTTATTATATGTCCTCAGTACTGAGCAGAAGTAGGTTTATTAAAAAACATTCATTAAATGTTTTTGTATGAATTCTGAGTGGAGTGCGCATGATACATTTAGGTAATTGGGAGCCTAGTGGGGCTGGATTCCAGCAGGATTAGTGGAGAGACATAGTGGGAGATAACTTTGGGTCATGTTGTCATTCACATTTTATAGGTCAGAGTGAGTAGGGGAAGCAAAGGACGTGTACATGGACTGTGTGGATAAGATAAACTGGTGCTATTTGGTCGCTACCATAGAAATGTGCATCTTTTCCAGCTTAAAATTTAATAGAAATTATTTCTGTGTTAAGGTAACAAAACTATATCCTTAAAACATATTCTCATATATAAATCACTTTATCCTCAACTGCTTTAGTATAATTGCATCAGAATAACTATAGTAAAATAATTTAGGAAGACAGATACCTGAACTCTGGAACTGTTTAGAACATTTACTAGACTGGATTTTTCCTCTCTCTGCCTTTGGGTGAGCTGGTTGTGTGGTCTTCCCCTAAAGATCAAAGCTATTTTCAAAGTTCTCTTGTGTACTACATCAGTGAGCATGTTTGGGTGGAAGGAACTCAGTAGTGTCCCAGGCCAAATGGTTTGGTTGGATAGCCATCAACATGTGCAGAGTTCCATCATGGAGTTTTTTTAGGTTTCTGATAATAGTTCAAAAGTATTGTATTAGGGGAGGCTTTGAGCATTTTTTTCTTGTTTGTTCATTTGCCTCTTTGCTGATAATATTTGGAGGAAAGAAGGTCTTGAAATATAAAAAAGATGGCCAGAATTCATAGACAGTATGTAAAGTTTTTTACTTGAATGGATTATCTATTTGATAGTTACTATTTTACAGTTCTTGTACCAGCGTCTTGGGGGTGAGGGAGGAGGAATATGTAAGATATTTGCATACTATGTATTTACAGTTGATGGAAAAATCGGATCTAAAGAGGAAATTAAAAAAAAATACCTAATTTATTTTAGATTGTAAAGCTTTATTTTAATTTAGTACCCTGTGCATTTGTTTCATAGCTATTAGAAAAATTTATTATTTGACCACTGTAAGGTTTCTTCCTCATTGTACTGCAGGCCCGAAACAGCTTCCGAAATAAATTGCATGTAGTTTTATCTTTAGTTGTTATCACCAATGATGTTGGCAATTATCAAAATTAAAGAGCTTTTCGAAGATACAGTGGCCTATCTTGAGAGGTATGCAGCATGGGCTGGATGACCATTTGGGAGGCATTATATGGAGGAATTCAAGAATAGCATACAAGGTAACTTTGGTCTGGTCTGGCTATCTTTATTATGTTTGAAAGAACATAGGATGTGGGAAAACTTTCCAGGAAGGAGAATTGCAATATTCTGTACATTGTTCAAAAGCAAGAGAATGAATTGAACATTTCTGTCTTTCCAGAACCTAACATAGTGCATGGTGTTATGTGGGTAAGCAATAGATGTGTACAGAATTAGATCTGATTTTGAATAATTGATTACCATGTCATATTCCCAAGGAATTTTGTAAGGGCTGACATTCTGAGGTTGTACTTGCAAATAGGAAGTGCAAATTGGAATTAACTATCCTGGTCTTTTTAGAGAAGTACTTTCTCTTGTCAGTCCAGATGAGTGATGCAAAAGCACCTTCTGGATTTGAATTAGCTGGATAATTCTTGACTTTGCTCAAGCCTTTAAACTGGTTGGAGCTTTAATGGATATTAATTAGTGTGAAAGCTTTTTATTCTTTGAGGATCTTTTTTTAAAAGAGAAATCTTATCTTGATTGACAGATGGATCCCTCTGTTTCATGCTTTATTGTTTGTGAAGAAAGGAGCTTTGATTTCCTGCCAGGGAGCTTTCATAAAAGGACCTTAGCATGCTGAGCCCTGATTAAACATCAGGGAAAGGTGATGATTCTTTTGTATAGCTCTCTCCTGAAAGGTGAAAAGGCCAAAATTACAATGACTCTGGGATAGTTATCTGCTGAAGGACCACATTGAACTACAGGGGAAAAAAATCAACCATTGCATAAATATGGGATACAAATGCCATTTTCCTATTTTATGAATATTTCAAAAAAATCTGTAGAAGAAAGGGTTGTCACAGTACCTTAGAGGGGATAATATCGGGTTAGTCTTATATATTGCCGTACAATATTGGCCTACGTAATTGAGAACATTTTATAATGTAAAATAGATTTTTTTTTTTTTTAATTTAAGGATCCTAAATCTAGCCAGTCTAAGAGATTTACACATGACAAGTGTTTGTACAAATTAAACAACATACCTTGTTTTGGACTTAACTAAATTTGCTTTTAAGTCTTTGGTTGTGGCAGGCCTACTTATTAACCCTTTCTCCTTAAATCAGTCAATATAGAATTTAATTTCCTAACAAACAAACATAGCTGGCTTATGAGCAAGGTTGAGTATCAGATAGCAGAATCCTGAAGTTATAGAGCCTTTGGTTTGCTCTCAAGGTATAGCTTGGCTTTGGTACTTACTAGTCAATACCTTACTGAGCAAGGTTTTAACTGCCCTGAGTGGCAGTAAAAGTATAAATGAGATAAAAGTGTTTACCTGGCAGAGGTGAGGACATAATCAGATAAAGTGCACAAAGAGCTTAATGTGCTTTGGATTTTATAGCACTGCTTGTGGCAACAATATTGTAATGTAATGACTTAAAAATAAAACAAATCAAAGAGATTAAAATCGATGATTGAAGCGTTGTTCTTACTCTTATCCAGATATATAAATAAATTGCTAGAGAGTTTCTGGGTCATTTGCAATTCTTTTTATCAAGCATAAGATGAACATAATCGTGTATCATTTATTTACTCTGGGCTTGACCCAAATTACATACTCTAGAGCCAATCAAGCAATGTTTAAAAACCGAATGCCAATTTATGCTTTCTCTCTCTTTTTTTTTTTCACTTGTGTTCGGGAACTGAATTCTTAATATCCTATCTGCTGCAATTTTCCTTTTCTCACATAAAGGAGAATGATCGTAGTCTAAATTACCACGTACTAGAACTTAAAGTCAAGTCCAGTATTCTCCTAAAATGAATACACTCTTGCAGAGATGACTAATTCTAGCTTTTAAAAGTGAATAATAACTATCTGCTACAAATGATGTAGTTGACTTGTTATTAATTAATGTGAAATAAAATAATGTAAGTTTAGGAACATAACAAAAATCACTACCTGACTATATATTTATTTAGTCATTATTTACTTATTTAAACTAACAGACTTTATGTTTTAGAGTTCCCATAGTTTTCTCTCACCCTTGTTTCCAGTTTCCCCTTATTAAAATCTTTCATTAATGTGATACACTTGTTATAATTGATGAACCCATATTGATTTACTATTATTGACTAATGTCCGTAGTTTACATTAGAATTTACTCTTTGTGTTATTCAGGTCTGTATTTTTTAGTGTAAGTGTAAGTCCATATTTCTGCCATTCAAATATCACACAGAAACATTTCACTGCCCTGAAATTCTCCTGTGCTCCACTCATTAATCCCCCTGACCTCTTTTCCAACGGTTGGCAGCCTCTGATCTTTTCATTGACTAGACTAGAGGTGCCTTTTCCAGGATATCATATAGTTGGAATCATACAGTAATGTAGCCTTTTCAGATGCTTGCGGTGCAAAGCCAGGGTTAAGACCAAGAACATTAGGGTCTTAAAAAATTCAATATTGATTTTGGTCAAGATATATTAAAATTAACTATATGAAAGAAATAGCCATATAAAAATACAATGTAAAAAATTAATACTGTGTTTTAAAGCATAAAAGCTCACCACCTTTCAGGCATTGCATCTGTACTGTAGACCTCAAATTATAAAAGCAAACTATAGGAATACTATGATTCTCCCCTCCCCTTGTTTCTACTCTACCCCATGAGAAAAGTGAGCAAAGAGCTGCTAAAGTGGTAAACTGGTTGTCAGAGCTCTTGGTGAGCAGAGTCTGGAGTACTGAGGCCATAAGTAAACTGGTATCACTTTTTATAGAAGGCAATTTGAAATTATATTTAAAATTCATATGCCCTTTGGCCCAGAGCTCCATGTCAAAAGATTTACTTGGGAGAAATAGATTTTCATTGTGGCGTTACATGGAGTAGCAAGAATTTGTAAATATCCTAAATGTCTATAAGGAGGGGAATGAGTGAATAGGCACCAGCTACAATTGTAATACAGGCCCACATATGAGGGCTGTCTGGAAAAAAATTCAGCCATAAATCCCTTTATTTTTCATAGTACATGGGTGGATACTTTCTAGACAGCCCTCACATTTTAAAATTTAAAATATGTATATCAATATGTACTGAAATGAATTGTATCAATTATCTATTAAGGAACAAAAACAAGTGAGAACAATTTTTAACCTATGATGCCATTTTTATAAAAAAAGACTTGCTTTCACCCATCATAAAAAC
>PVKE010037167.1:0-16035 GCA_004027555.1 Craseonycteris thonglongyai | reverse complement strand
GCTTTGTGTATATATGCTTTTATAGAAATAACCTTGGTCTCCCATAGGAATCCAGCGCCACAGAATAAACCACTGCTTTCAAGTATCATTTCTTAAGAATATGAATTTCTTTTTTTTTTTAATTTTTATTTATTTATTTATTTTTGACAGAGAGAGAGAGAGAGAGAGAGATACAGAGACAGAGAGAGAACTGAACTGGAGGAGCTCCCAGTTCAGCATATGGTTCCACACGGGCCGGGGCCGGGATTCAATCCTCGGTCCCCGGGGCTGCAAAGTGAGCACTTAACCCACTGAGCCATCCCAGCTTCCCCTGAATTTCTTAAAATTTGAGATTTGAGATTGGTTCCTCAGTTGAAACTCAGAAGGTGAATCTGAAGTCCCTAGGCACCTGACATGTAATACATATTATTAGGAAACACACACACCATCAACAGGAGAAAAGGTAACTAAGATGATGTTTCTTATAACCCACTTGCCAGGAACAGTGTGAAGAGCTTCATATTAAACCTTACAAAAATCTTAAGAATCATTATTTCACTGATACCAAAATATAAAATATAGAAATGTTAGACAACTTCTTTAAAGCTATATAGATTTAACCTCTAGTCTGTTTCCACTGTGTTCTTTTCACCAAACAATGATGCTTATACCATATAGTGAAATATAACCAATATTAGAACATCAGCATGAAGATGTTGGGAAATATTGTCTTATTTGCAAACATTTGAAGTTTAAATTGGCAACTTTAAACAATATTTCAGTAATATGAGGCTTTTGACTTTGTTCTTACAGACTCCATGACAAAGACTATCAGATAGTAAAAATAGTCTTTTTTCTTGTAATTTCTACAACATTTTTTATGTACCAGCAGGAATTATACTTCACATTTTTACATGATCATAGCAACACCTGAAGTTAAGTACTAGTTTTATCTTCATCTTACATGTGAAGATTGAGAAGCTTGAAGAAGTTCAATGACATTCCTTAAGTCTTACGTGGTAGAACTTAGAATATGAGCTTAGATAGCCTAAATCAAAAGTCTTCTCTTAATTGCTTTAAATGATCATGAATGCTTGAGCAAATATAAAAAATATGCAGAAGAGGACACCTGGAAAGTGACAGAAGAACCTGGTTTTCAAGAAATTTCATTTAATACCATCTGGCTGAGTGATCAAAGGCAACATAAATACCCTTCATTAGGGGATACCGGGATGGCTCAGCAGGTTAAGCACTCTTCTTGCAGCCCCGGGGTCCAAGGATCAGATCCCACCCCAGGCCCATGTGGACCTATATGCTGAACTGGGGTGTGGCCTCCAGTTCAGCTCTTGCCGGGGTGAACTTCCCATGTGGGTGGCCCCCGGTTTGGCCCCTAGCTCACTGGGGCATGCCTCACATGCAGGAGGCCCATGACCTGGTTCCCACCCTGCCTCATCCCTGCCCACCTGTGTGGAATGAAACCATGTTGAAAAACTGATGACATACAACTATGGAGACTGCTCTGGGCCCTCCCCCTTCTGTTTCTCTCTCTGTCAAAAACAATAAAAATAAATCTTAAAAATAAAATACCTTTCATTAGAGTAGGATTTTGTAGTTCTCGAGTGATTTCACACATAACATTTAGTTGCAACTTTTTGAGGGTGACAGAACAGTTATTGTTGTCTTCACTTACAAGTCAGTAAGAGAGGCAAATGTCTCAGCCTTAATAAATGGTAGACATTCTCTGTGGACACATTTTATTCTTGCTCAAGTCCTCTATCCACCAGATAAGTTACACAAATATTAGCTTAGTTGATTAGTTTTTGGGAACTCTGGGACAGGCACTTCTGGATTTGGACGTGTTTGATATAGAAAACTTATGGCAGAATGAATTCGAACATTTTCTGACACGAAGAGTTCCAAAGTAAAAAAAAGAGGTACACTTAGTGGCTTGAGTGAAAACACTGACTCACATGTGACCATCTAATGAGAACTTGCTCTTCAGTCTTAAATTTGGTAGATCATATAGAAGAGCTATATAGGTGTGCACATATACAGGTGTGATGAGAATAAAATCTATATTAAAGTATATATTTTCACATATTTTTTCCCTTTTGTGACCAATTCCACACATATACAGCTGTCTGCTAAGAAACAGTATTTCTTTTTTTTAGATTAATTTTTATTGTTTTTTTTTTAAAGATTTATTTTATTGATTTTTGACAGAGAGAAACAGAGACAGAGAGACAGAGAGAAGCGGGAGGGCACAGAGCAGTCTCCATAGTTGACATTAGTTTTCCATATAGTTTCACTCCACAGGCAGGCACAGGGCTGCACAGGGCAGGAACTGGGCCGGGGGTTCCCACCTAGGTCCCGGCAAGAACTGAACTGGGGGCACTTCCCAGTTCAGCATGTGGGTCCACATGGGCTGGGGCCGGGATTCGATCCTCAGTCCTCGGGGCTTCAAAGTGAGTGCTTTACCCGCTGAGCCATCCCAGCTTTCCCCTATTGTTTGTGTGTGTGTGTGTGTGTGTGTGTTTGTGTTTGTTTGTTTTTTGACAGAGAGAGAGACAGACAAAGAGAGAGAGGGAGAGAGAAGGGAGAGTGCCCAGAGCAGTCTCCATATTTGACAGCATTAGTTTTCCATATAGTTTCACTCCACAGGTGGGCACCGGGCTGCATAGGGCAGGAACTTGGCCGGAAGCCTCCCACATAGGCCCCGGCAAGAACTGAACTGGGGGCACACCCCAGTTCAGAATATGGGTCCTCCCGGTTTGGAGCTGGGATTCGATCCTCAGGCTCTGGGGCTGCAAAGCAAGTGCTTAACCCGCTGAGCCATCCCAGATTCCCCAAGAAACATTATTTCTCTAATTAGATTTTATTGAGTTAATGGTGCAATGAATGGAGATACGGAGTTAGGAAAGGCAAATGGGTAACATGCCTTGAAAAATGGAAACACTTGGAAGGAAAGGACTTTAGATGGAGAGATCAGCAAATAAGCATTGAGGTAGGGATGTCTAAGGAGAAGATGACAGTTTTGATAGAGGAAAAATTTTTTTGAGACACAGGAGAGGTAAGAGAGAGAGAGAGAGAGAGAGAGAGAGAGAATGAGAGAATATGAGAATGCAAGGTTGCAGTGTTTTGTATGAGTTCAATGTGTTTTTATAACATTTGAAAATTTGGAGGCTTGCTTTAAACCTAAATATAGGAGGCATTGTTTCATCTGGGTTAAAAATAGAATGATTATGACATCAGGAGATGTGTGAAGTACTTTCTCATTAGTTCTGTCATCTGTGTCCATGGATCTGTGCCTTTGCTTCCATATTGCGTGGTAGAAAAATTTCCATTTATTTCTTTCTCCAGTATATTACAAAGATGAATTATTTTCTCTCAAATGGTACTCTAACTTTCAAACTACTGGTATATTGCTCTGTGATTAGAATATCGCTCCATATTCCCATTCAGATGTACAATACAGCTTTATCTGTAAGAATTGTTAAACAAGATGCTAACCTGATTTCATTCTCTAGTTACAGAAAGGCAGGGACACTGCTTTGTCTCCTTTGGATAAATAAAATGTAGTATCCTTTGTATAGAGAACAAATTGACCTTGTAAATACTATAGTTAATTAAATGGAAACCATAATTGAATGCCAGTTTGCACTAAAAAGTGGTCTGCCACCTACTGAGATTCATCTAAGAGCAATTCAGACAGTCAATGTGTAGGTGTTTATGGGGACATTAGGTCGTTGAAAGTGTTCTATTAGCAATTACTGCTTTTATTATCCTACTTATAAAGGGTGTTAAACTTCTTGCTGGATGTGCATAATACTTAATATCACAGGAGGTATGCTGAGCACTGATTCAAAAGTTACTTTGTGACAACAAGTGACCTGTGACAACTAAGTGATTGATTTTAGGGAGGATTTTAGAACAATCTATGCATTTTTCAATTTGTGGCATAAATCTTTGGGCATTTCCATTAGTTTTGATTCCTACAGATAAACATTTATAGAACAAAATCGTGCCTATGTCTGGCAAATATATATATATTTTTAATTTTAATGTTAAATTTATTGGGGTGACATTGATTGGTAACAATTAGATAGTTTCCGGATGTACAAGTCCACACCACATCACCTATGCATCGTTATATTCTTTAGAATAATTATATTTTTGTCTATTAACATTAAATAAGGATAAATACTATAACTTATATTCTTTTGTTTAGGAGCCCACTCTCTCTTCATATGTATTATAGTATACACCTTTATAGTCTACTTAGAGAAGAAAACAGATTTTCTCTTTAATTAAGTCATTAAACTTTGCCTTGTTCATGTAGATTTTATCACCAACTACATACGACATCTTCCCAGTCATATTAGAGAAAAAGAGATAGGAGGGAAACAGTTAATTGTGGCAGTTTCTGGAGTCAGATGAGCTAAAAATTTGTGGTAAATGTTCAGCAATGGGTTATTGGTAAGCTAACTCCATACCCAGTTACCATACCCCTAATATAAGCAATGAAGCACCACTTTGAGTTCAATGCCCACTCAGAAATGGTATTATCCGTTGTTATACAGAAAGCAAAGTCGTTGTTTATTTGAATATAATTTGTGAATTGTGGGGGTGACAAAAAGGTGTTCAAAATCTTTTGACCAATTTCTACACTGGATTTGACAACATTTTCTATTACCTCTTACATTTTAATTTAAATGTCATCTGGCCTGGGGCGTTATTTGATAGCAAAGAATGGCTTACTTTGCCTTATGTAAGTCCTGAAATATTAATGACTTAATTTATCCAGGGAGTTCTCTTCCAAGTGATCTTTTCAGAGTCTATCATGTGGTTTTGCAGTATGAACATGCAGCTTTCAGGGTCACTGTCATGGATTGAGTAAACAAGAGAGTATGGTTTTCAGTGTCAAGCAAAAAGTGACACTTATGGCTTTTGTTTATATTCCATCAATTGGGACTGGTCACATCAGCTTGATTAATTGTAAACAGGTTGGAAACTTTTGTTTTCTGGGTGACCTGAAGAGGAGAAATGAATAATGGTGAGAGTTAGTAATTGCTACCACACCCAGAAAGGCATCATTTATAATTATGAAGAGATCCTCATGCAAATGCATATGATTTTTACTTGCTGTTACCTAAGCTGCTTGGTCTTCTGAGCCTGTGAGCTTGCAGTTCTATAGAACTGGGACACTGATTTTCTCAAGAAGTGCTTTAGACTACTTAGAACATGTTAATTCCTAGCTATTGAAAGGTTGGATTAACCTCTAAAATTGCTTTGCTTTAAATATCACAGCAAATAGGCAATGTGAACTAACTATTTCTAGCAGAAAATTCATGAGACAGATGATTTCAAATTATTACATGTGATAAGTACCTACTGGGTGCTTGTTATTCCAAAAAGCCTTGATGATGATGGTAGGAAGTTTACAAAAACCTCTAAATTGAAAAATATATTGTGTTAGGGGTTCTTAACTTGGGTACATGAAACCTTATAGAGTCTAGGAGGCCTTTGATAGGGTACATAAGAAACCCTTGCACTGTATGCAAAAGTTTGTAGATGCATGTACAGAAGACTCGGTTAACAGGAATCAAGCAACCAGCACTCTCAGTCAACAAGCAAAAACACCCCACATTTATCCAGCATAGGTGCTGGTTAGCTTGAAAGCCTACTTATATTTATCCAGCATCTACCAATCCCTATGGTGGGTGCTGGTTATCTGAGAGTCTACTGTATATGTGCACTTTCTCTTGTATTTTAAAAAAGGTCCAGTGGTTCAAAAAAGACTTAGGAATGCCTGATTAGGAGAACATATTTATTTTGTATCGAAAGTCATAGGAGAAGCAGAGTAAATAGTATTTAAAGACACAAAAATCTCTTGCAAAAATCTTAGAACACCACACATAAAAGCTGGTGACTTATTTTTTGAATAATTACTTTAAGAATAATATGTGCTCAAGATATTTTGAAGCTTAAGACTTGGCGCTTTCAATTGGGACTCAATGGTTCAAAAAAGTCCTCCCCTCTGTTTTTATTTATTTATTTTTTATCTTAAACTGTTTACTTTTAAATTAAACTATTTATTTATTTATTTATTTATTTATTTATACCCTGAGTGTCTGGCTAATATCCTCAGCATTAACTTAGCAGTACTGCAGTTGTACATAAATTTAATAAAATGAGGGAAAATATATTCATAGATATTTTAGGTTGCTTTAAGAATAAAATATTTTTAATAAAAATGTTTTTGTATATCTTTTAATAGAGTCCCATATTTCCTGCTAGCAGTTCAGGAATAAAATATATGGAATGACCGGTATAACATTCGTAGAGCATGAATAAGATAAGATCTGTGAATGTGCAATAGCAAATTAACTGCTGAGTCTTTTAAGGACGCAGAAACTTGGTTAAAATATACTGTGGCTAGTAGATATGAATGAGGAATTTGCACACATTTTATATTCCAATGATTTTTTTAGAAGAAATTTGTGTTGTAATTTCTGTACTTTAGTTCTTCAAACTTTATCTAGTTTAGAATTATTTTCTTGTGACCAATTCCTTTAAAGCATATAAAGTTTTAATTTTTAGAGAAACGTCCGTATTTTTGTTCTCAGTGTGCAACTAATTTAATTTTTTTTTTTAAGATTTATTTTATTGTTTTTGACATTCAGAGAGAGACAGAGAGATAGGGAGGGCCCAGAGCAGTCTCCATAGTTGTATGTCATCAGTTTTCAACATGGTTTTGTTCCACACTGGTGGGCAGGGGCTGCACAGGGTGTGAACTGGGCTGGGGGCCTTCTGCATGGGAAGCACACCCAGTTTAGCATATGGGTTCACATGGGCTGGGGCTGGGATTTGGTCCTTGGTCCCCCAGGTTGTGAAATGAGCATTTGACCCACTGAACTATCCAGTTTCTCCTAAAATCTTTTCTTTTGCTAAATAAATATTGCATTAGAGTTGACTTTTATTCCAGTTGACTTGCTTCTGTAAATCCACATTACATGTACTAGAAGCAAGGATAAGACATTATGGAACTGGTGAAGGAATGGACATATTTGTAAACAATACATATCAAGCAAAAATTACTGAGAAGGAAAAAGGAGAACTTATTTTAATTAAAATTAATGATTTTAATTTACTACAACAATTATTTCTGGAAAATAAAAAAATGTGAACATTATGAAATCTTAAGATAGTGATATTTAGATATGTCTATAATTTTATCTTAGAATAGAAACTAAGCCTCTAATCATTATCTTTTCATCAGTTCATTTTTTTTCTAATTATAAAATCAGACAATGATTCTTATGGGCATGAGGAAATGGCTTTGGGTCTTGACATAGGTGTATTGATAATGAGTAGCCCATCTCAAAGAAGACACACATTTAAATAAAAAAACTCATCCTATGCTGTATGCTTCCAGTCAGAATACTTCCATTAATGGCACTTTATATAACATACAATTTTTGGATGATGTTATATTTTATACAAAGATTTAGTTGAGTTCACTTACTAATTCTCATATTTATCTGAGATTATTTTTATTTTCAACATGAACAATCATTTGCCTATGAATAATTTTTCTTTCCAAATTTTGTATATATTATTCCATTTTCTCTTTCTTGACATTGTTTTGGTCAGACAATGTAAGTTATAATGAGCTTATATAAAAATAATTATTTTCATACATCTTGAGTTTGATTTTCTGTTTGTATTTGGTTTTCAATGATTTCACAATTATATGCTATGGTATGTAATTATTTATATTAACTTCATGTTTCTAGCAAGTAGTAAATGTGTGGTTTTAAGTTTTTCAACTTCTGAACAGTTTTGGCCATTATCTTATTAAATATTTATTTATTCTATCTCTCATTTTTTCTGAGACTTTATATAAGCAAATGTTCAGTCTTTTCACCATGTGCTATATGATCTCTATAATATTTTCTATATTTCCTTTTCTGCTTCAGTTTGTTCACTCTTAATACCTTTTAGCTTTCTGGCTATTGAGTTCTATTTTGGTGATTTAGTATTATTTTATTCATCTGTTCAATTCTTTAATTATATTTTTCAGTTCTAGAATTTCACTTGGTTTTCTATAATTTAAAAATAACTCCTGAATAAATTATCTCCTAATGCCAACACCTCAATTTTTACAAATCTGTTTTTGTTTACTCTAATTTTTTCAGTTATTTGGGTTTTGCAGTTATTGTTATTTAATGCTGGACATTATGAAAATTAAAATTTAGGTAAACATTTTTAGGTTCAAGATAACATTACTTTCTCAGAGAGAATTTATTATTAGGTAAAAAAATTTTAGGTTCAAGATAATGTTACTTTCTCAGAGAGAATTTATTATTGTTATTATCATTATATTTGTCAATCAATATGGTAGCAATAGCTCACAGATATCAAAGATTGAGCTAATTTATAACTGGTTTAAGTCTTATTGCTAGCTGTTCTATTCGGCTAATGATAGCTGTTCTATTCGGTTAACCTTTAATCTTAGTCTATAGTCTATAGATCACTGTGGAATCCAGTGATCTCTCCCTCTCCCACATTTAAGATGACTAAAAGTTCTTCTCAGTCTCCAGGCAAATCAGCTTATAAGTCTTGTCCCCATTACATAACTTTAGAATATGCATATGCCTCAGGAAGCATCTTGCTTACAGGTCCCTTTCCCATACATATTTCCTGGTTCTTGGATTTGCATGCATTCCTTGAAATGTTTATATTTTATTTAAGTTATATATCTTCCTAAGATGATAAATAGTGTGTAACAAACTAATTCTGTATTAGTGGGACACACACAGTGTGCCTAAGTCTCAGAAAACATAATACCACTAAAAAACGTTTTGATTTTGAAATTATTGTTGATTCTTACTCTTAACAGACAAATTTCAACAAGCCCCAAGATAAAAGGGGATGCAAAACTATTCTAATAAAAGAAAAATGCAAAGTACAGAAGTTATTCATTACACTGTCACATATTTAATATAACAAAAATGAGTGGAAGGCTGATGGGTAGATGGAAAACCACTAATTACATAGCTCTATTTCTTCCTATAGTTTTCAAGAATTGTTCATTTTGAACAACAGGTTTCACTAGAAAAATGTAGCTAAAACTTATTCAATGAGTATAAAAGTTATGTTTTATTAAGGACAATTATGTACTACATAGTTTGTTTCTGGTATAAACAACATTATAATCAAATATACATAAACAAACCACTAAGATTTTCAGTTAAAGTTATTTCTCTTGTTCCATGGTTCTTTTCTTTCCCTTCCTAGATGTATGCATTCATATGTCTATGTGCATATATTTGTATATATGTGTCATAGTATAAGTATGTGGTAAAATATTGCTATTACTGTGTCATTTCATAAATCAGTCTGTTTTTAAACTTATTTTCTTGTATTATGCAGTTAAGAATATTTAAAAGAACTTAATTTTCAATATTTTTTTCCGGACGACTTATAAATTTCTACAAGAAGGGTAATTTAATGGCCAAAGGGCATATTCATTTCTATTTCTATATTTAGATATAATGTCTAACTTGCTGCCATCAGTGAAATTTGAGTGTGTTAATTTCACTATGGTCAGGTAGCATAATTAGTCATTATTGTTGATTTTATTAATTTAATGCAGTATAATTCTTTTCATGCTTTAATCAATTTTTTTTAGATGATTACTGACTTTTAAAGCATAGTTTAGAAAGTTATATAACTATAAGACCTTTACCAATCAATGTCCACTTAGATCTGCTACCACATCAGGTAAACAACAAAATTCTCCATATGACTAATTGGGATTAAAATAGTCAGTACAGATAGAATCTGCTTGTTTGCTCATTATTAGTTTAATACTCCTCCATCTTGAGTGTACAATATTAAGCAAGCAGAAACATATTCCTAATTTTGTATGAAGATATTTAGGAAGAACAATAAGAAATAAAGAAGCTCAGGAAATGTAGGAGAAATCTATTAACACATTAGAAAATGTAAAGCTGGTTATGAATTGATGAAGAAAAGTAAAACAGATTTGATGATACCCCTATAATTAAATTCATTACTTATAGACTTCTCTTTATTAACATTTGAAGTAACATTTTTATTTTTATTTCCTTTAAATATCTGATTTTTACGGTTTCCTTAGTCTTTATTTTTTTAAACATTTGATTTTTAATAGGTAATAAAATTATATTTACAAGCTTCTAAAAACTCAAAATATAAAATTGCATAAAATGAGAAGTTTCCAGTCTATCCTTTACTCAATCCTTGTGCTAATTCACAGGACCCCTTATACTATTATTTATTTCTTGTGTTTCATTTCCAGAGATTTTATGACAGACAATATTATGTATTGAAATACAAAGTATCTGTTTTTCTCTCTAGTGTCAAGGGCATTTATTTAATAGATTAAACAATTACAATTGCTTTCAAAAGTTTTATGTTGGGGAAGCCGGGATGGCTCAGTGGGTTGAGTACTCACTTGCAGGCCTGGGGACCGAGGATCGAATCCCGGCCCCGGCCCGTGTGGACCCATATGCTGAACTGGGGAGTGCCCCCAGTTCAGTTCTCACCAGGGTGAAGACCCCGGCCCAGTTCCTGCCCTGTGCAGCCCCATTCCCACCTGTGGACAAAAACTATGTAGAAAAACGAATGATGTGCAACTGTGGAGACTGTTCTGGGCCCTCCCCCTCCTCTCTGTCTCTGTATCTCTCTCTCTGTCAAAAACAAACAAACAAAACAAGTTTTACCTTGAAGACAACTCAAGAAAGTATAAGTCAAGGGATTTTAATTTCTGACTCTATAAATTAAGAAGCAACTATAATATGCAATTATCAAATTCAACTCAATGCTTTTTAAACAAGAGATTTATTATCTTGATAGTAAAAAGTCTGGACATAAGAAAACTCCAATGGTCCAATGCTCTTTTAATAATTTCCTCAGACTTCTAGATTATTTTCAACTTGCTGTTGTTATATTACCTAGTATATCAGTAGGTATATCAGTTTCCACCCAATGAGCTTGTTTCATGTTTGCAAGCTAAAGTACTTCCAGAGTTCATATCCACAGAGAATAATGTCTTGGCAAGGTGAGAAGCTACTTATTGCTAAAGGGGGAAATATATGAATAAGAAACTTTTTAATGAAGCATTTTTCTCCCTAGCACATTTGCCATCACATCTAGTTGATCAGTGTATCTCACATGGCTATCAATAAATCACTAAGAGTAAGGGGATTACTTTCAGTGGTTTAAAACAAACACACTTGTATCACATAATTATGTTGTAGGAGAGGAAACAGTAGAATAAATTCTGGTCTCTTCTAATAAGAAGTAAGTGCAGAATGAATGCCAACAGTGTTTTTTATACTGGCTGTAATCATTCAGTTATACAGAAAAAATAACACACAAGAAAGATTTGATTCATAATAGAAAAAAAAAACATTCAGGAAATGTTTAAGAGTTTGAAAAACTGGTTTTTGGGATGAAATAAATGTGTAGTAAATAAATATATTTTCATTAACCACTCAGTAAATATATATTAGTCAGCTCAGGCTGCCTTAACAACATCACAAACCAAGTGGCTTAACAACAGAAATTTATTTTCTTACAATTATGGAGGTTATAAGTCCAAGCTCTAGGTGCTATTCCAAGCTCTAGGTCCTATTTCATTTGGTTTCTGGTGTGCAGACAGTGATCCTGTAGGATCAGGGTTCCACCCGTAGGACCTCATTTAAGTTTAATTAACTTTTTATAGGCCCTATCTCCAAACAGAGTAACATTAGGGTTTAGAGCTTCAATGTATAAATTTTGGGATGACACAATTCATTTCATAACAATATATTCCTCTTAATAAGAATATATAATTTTAGCATGTGATGACTGACATGTTTAGAGAAAAGCAATGATTGCAGAACATCTTTCCAAAACCTAGGGGAGAAAACAAACCCCACTCTTGAATTAATGCTTAAAAAGGGATTTTAGATACCTCTCACTAGCAAACATTACCATAACATCTGTGGTAATGTTGATTTGGTGCTTCCAGCAACAGTAAACAATTTAGACGGTGAGTTAGTAATGCTTTCAATTTACCCTTTGACTGGTTTTATCACCGAAACATAAATAGGACATGTTGCCCTGGAGCAGTTACTTGCTTTTGATTCTATAGGCTTTTGATGCTATAATTCTGAGACACAAGGTCAGGAAAAGGAGAGGCCCTATGAGGATTTCTAGATCATTGTCTTTTTCTCTAGGAACAAGGCTTTAATTTCTGATCAATTCAGTTCAGAAAGCGTGACTCCCTGGAGGTATAATTAATGATGCCCTTTGATTTTGTTGAGTGCTTGGTTCTGTTCTTCTTTAAAGTATGTTAGAATAGAAACCATTTTGTCAAAGTCTAAGCCAAAGACATATGTCAACCCCCAAGATAATATTGCTTTCCCATAGATATAAGCATAGCTTCAAAATTTGGAGCATTTGAAAGGGCAGTTGGTAGACAGCATTATTATTATTTTTTCTTGTGGTTATTTACATCACAGTTCCTAAAAGTGTTAAAAAGTGTCACCTTAGAATTATATTCCATGAATTATAATGAGAGAAAGCATGAGTATTAAAATAAGGCATATATAAACTTCTTTTATAACCCTGGCAGAGGTCCAGGCTGCTTAGCAGGTCCCTGTGAATCAGAATTCACAGTATAAAAGCTTTTCTATGGCAGGCGCAGGCTTCAATTTTAAGCACACAACCAATTCTAAAGGTCACTCATTTTCACTTTTGCAAATTACAAAGCATTTTATTTCTTGAACTGGAAAAGCCCTGAGCTATTTCTTTTTTTAATTTTTAATTATATTTGTTTATGTTCCAACCAGCTGTAACTCTCTCACATCTGATCAATAGTTCAATGTGAAGGGGGAAGATGATACATGTGTAGAACACATTATAATATATAACATAATTTATATGAAAATTAGCCTGCCTTAGATGTAGAAGATGAATGGAGCCTTATTAGATAGCAGCCTGAAGGGAATTATTTGGAATTCTGTTTCTTGAGTACTGTTATAGTTTTTATAAATACAACTAAAACATTGATAAAAGTTAGGAAAATAGAATATTATTTGAAAATTGATAAAAGTTAAGAAAATAGAATATTGAAAATTCATGAACTGTATTTGGCTGCTTATGTGGAAACCACAATAATAAGAAGTTAGCTCACATCTTGCATACATATGTACCCTCCTATGTATATATAAAGGGTGTCCCAAAATTCACGCAAGAAGTAATTTTGATAGAAAACAAAGGTTTATAATTAAAAATTGTAAATTGTCATTGCTTAACAATGAAAATGCATTGTTCTCTCATGTAATGCTCCATTTTTAATAACCCTGAACATTCAGCTATCATGCTGTCTTTTTTGTTGTTGTTGTTGTTGGAAATGCTTTACTGCACAAATGATGCAAAATTCAAATCTTGCGTGAATTTTGGGACACCCTTTATAGTTTTTACTTCAGCAAGCAGGCATTTCTGTTTTTTACTTCAGCAAGCAGGCATTCCTACAAAGTACTGAAATGTTATTAGAGAAATCTCTACAATAAAGCATATTCATGCTTTTTGTCATAGTATTGTATCATTAGTATAATAATACATCCACTTTTAAATTCTCAAATACATTAAAGGTGTTTTATCAGTTTATAGTATACAAGTGTAATGAACTATTATTCTGTTATTCTAGTCAAAGTAGTTTTTTACTTTTTAAAGAACTATTTTATTGTTTTTTGAGAGAAGAAGAGAGAGAAAGAGGGAGAAGGGTGGAGGGCCTAGTAGAGTAGTCTCCATAGTTGTACGTCATCAATTGTGACATAATTTCATTCCACTAAGTGAATGTGGGGCGGGAAATGAACTATATATATCCTCTTGCATGGGAGGCAAAAACCTTCGATGCTGAGTTATCCTAAGCAGTTACCAGTTACTCCACAGTTCAGCATATAGGTTTGCTAGGGCCAGGAATTGAACGCCAGACCTCGTGATTGTGAGGCAAGTACCGGTATTCAAATGCTGAGCTATTCTGTCATCAACTGCTGAGCTATTCTGTCATCCCCTAGCCTAAGTAGTTTTTATCTAATATCCTTTCTCAGTTCCAGTTGACCATCTAGTATATCACATTACATTTATTTGTTGTGATTCTACTAAAAATAAGAAAAGTTTGAGAAACCATTATTAATGTCTTTGGCAGTTTTGAGGAGTACTGGTTTTATGTATTTTATAGAATGCTCTTCTTCTAGAATCTATTTTTCTCAGGGGTTTTTGGTAAGAATAACAAGGCAAAAAGCCATTTTCAACACATCAAGTGTATGTACTGCTATAATTTATCACTGCTCACATTGATCTCCTGATTGAGGAAGTATTTGGTGGGCATCTCCAATGCCAAGCTAGTAGTGTAATCTTGGAAGAACTCAAAATGCACAGCTCACACTTAAGTAGTAATTATTCTCAAGAAAGAAGAGTATAAAAGTATCTACATAAGTTAGTTGGAATTCTTTCTAAGACATTTTTCTCTTTTCCTTCATTTGTTTATTCATTCCACCCCTTATTTTATATCATTATGCACTCATGCATATTTGTTTTATCCCTTAGATTATAATCTACTACTATGTTATTTATTTTGTTCAAATACATCAAACATTGGCCATTGGGAGCTCTCTCAGTTGGCTTCTGTGTTCCTTTCATACAACCCTATGAAATTAAAGGCTTTTTTTTTTTTTCCTTTTTACAAAATTATATCTTTACTGCCAAGGACAGTTTCTAATAGTATCAAACCAAGATCTGGGCACTATCCTACTAGGGTGCCATTTCTTCTAGGACCTCTGAATAGTCAGAGCAAAGTAATATATGTTTATACTGACTCATGTATATATACATATGTAGAAATACTTCTATACATAAACACCTGTGTATATATACTTCTACACATAAACACCTGTGTATATATATTAAGCTAACCATGAGTTTATATTGTCTCTAATTTGAATGTGTTATCACATGAGTCATTCTAGTCACTTCCTTTTATCTCCCACTATGAGAACTTTGATTCATACCATTCATAATCTATTCATTTAATTGTTCAATTTAAATACACTTGTATAGTGGCATTCAAGAAATCAGCACTCTTTTTTTTCCTTGTTCTTTTATTTATTTATTTTATTATTATTATTATATTTTATTGTTAAATTTAATGGGGTGACATTGGTTGATAACAGTTAGGTAGTTTCCAGAAGTACAAGTCCACATCACATCACCCATGCATCGCATTATGTGCCCACCTCCCAGAATCCGGTCCCCCTCCACCACCATATATCTGGTGCCCACTCCCACCTCCCCCCACAACTCTCCCTCCCCCCTTCTCCCGGTAACCACCAAACTATTGAGTGTGTCCATAATGCTGGTGCCCTCTCCCACCTCCCCTCCTTCTATCCTTCCCCCCTCCTCCTTCCCTTCCCTCAGGCAATCACCCAGCTATTGAGTGTGTCCATAGGTCTCTGTGTCTTTATTACTTTCACTTTTATATTCCACCTATAAGTGAGGTCATATGTTTCTGGATTATTTCAGTCTGACTTATTTCACTTAATAAGATGGTCTCTAGGTCCATCCATGTTGCCACAAATGACTGTATTTCATCATTTCTTATTGCTGAGTAGTATTCCATTGTGTAAATGTACCACATCTTCTTTATTCAGTCATCTATCGAAGGCATTTTGGTTGTTTCCATGTTCTGGCCACTGTGAACAGTGCTGCGATGAACATGCGGGTACAAACAGCTTTAAAGATTAGGGTTTTCAAGTTTTTTGGGTAGATGCCCAGTAGAGGGATGGCTGGGTCATATGGCAATTCCATTCGTAATTTTTTGAGGAATCTCCATACAGCCTTCCATAGTGGTTGTACCAGTTTACATTCCCACCAGCAGTGTATGAGGGTTCCTTTTTGTCCACAGCCTCTCCAGCACTTGTTATTCCTTGTCTTGTTGATTATAGCCATTCTAACAGGTGT
>PVKE010037166.1:0-16036 GCA_004027555.1 Craseonycteris thonglongyai | reverse complement strand
TTCATCGCAGCACTGTTCACAGTGGCCAGAACATGGAAACAACCAAAATGCCCTTCGATAGATGACTGGATAAAGAAGATGTGGTACATTTACACAATGGAATACTACTCAGTGATAAGAAATGATGAAATATAGTCATTTCTGGCAACATGGATGGACCTAGAGACCATCTTATTAAGCGAAATAAGTCAGAATGAAAGAATTGGGAAAAATATGACCTCACTTATAGGTGGAATATAAAACTGAAAGTTACAAAGACACAGAGACCTATGGACACACCCAGTAACTTGGTGATTGCCTGAGGGAAGGGGTGGAGGGGGGAGGGAAAGAGGGAGGGGAGATGGGGGAGGGCACCAGCATTATGGATACACTCAATGGTTTGGTGTTTACCTGGAGGGGAGGGAGGAGGAGGGAGCGAGAGTTGTTTGGGGAGGGGGTGTGGGCACCAGATATATGGGGTTGGAGGGGGACCTGATTCTGGGAGCTGGGCACATAATGCGACGCATGGGTGATGTGATGTGGAGTTGTACATTGGGAAACTGATTGTTACCAACCAATGTCACCCCATTAAATTTAACAATAAAATATAATAATATTAAAAAAAAAGAAAATAATAATAAAGTTATCATATACAAGTCTGGCATTCAGTAAAAACTAAGACTTAATAATAAGAATAAAACAAGGTGACTAATTAAGAGTAAAAACAGACAATAGACACAGATTTATAAGAATTTAGATAATACGATTATTACAGCATAAAATGACCATAGTAAATCTAAAAAAGTAATTAAAGTTTGGGGCACGTAGTTGAAACTATAAATAATCAAATAAAATTCTAGTAGTAAAATATAATAACTGAAGCTCTTTAGTTAAGAATTCACTAGATAGGGGGATGCCAGGATAGCTCAGCAGGTTGAGTGCTTGCCTTGCAACCACGAGGACTGGGGGACTAGGAATCAAATCTCAACCCAGGCCTATGCATAAACCATATGCTGAACTGTGGCACAATGATAACCACTGAGATTGTGGTGAAGGTTCTTGCCTTCCATGTGGGAGGCCCCCAGCTCTGTTCCCACCCTGCGAGGCCCCACGTCCACTTCTTGTAAAATGAAACTATTTCACAACTAATGATATACAATGATGGAGACTGCTCTGCCGCCCCCACCCCCCATTCTTCTCTCAAACAATAAAATACCTTTTGTAAAAAAAATAATTAATTGGATGGAGTTAAAAGTTGATTAGATATATCTCAAGTATAAAACTTCTGTATCTGTAGATAGGGTTTCGGAAGACAAGAAAAGAAGGAATAGAACAAAGCAATATCTAGTGGGTGATAATTTTCCTAAAACTGATATGAGATATCCAGCAATAAATCAAGAAGCCCAAGTAAAAGAAAACTATACACACAATAATAACCCTCTCCAAAAAAACCAAAAAGCATATTCTAGTAAAACTGCTGAAAACCAAAGACTAAGAGGAAAATGTAAAACCGTCCAATTAAAGACACCTTATCCTTAAACAACAGCAATAACAACAACAATAACAACAGTAAGATATAGTTAAAATTAATAAGCCACAACACAATAAAATACCTTCATATTGCTGAAAAGATACCTTCCAACCTCAATTTCTACATTCAGTGAAAACATCTTTTAAGTTAACAAATAGAATAAGAACATGTTCAGAAAAACAAAAGATAATTTATTACCAGATGATATAAACTAATAAGTATATTAATGATGAAATTCAGAAAGAAGGAAAATGTTCCCAGATGACAGTTCATAGATGCAAGAAAAAATAGAGACAGGGTTAAATATATGTAATAATCTGTAGGCATGCTAGAAAATAAAACAATAATAATGTTGTAGTACATAAATTATATAAGAATTAAAAGCACAGACATAAGTTTTTGAAGGAGAATAAATATGGTTATGCTCGTTAAGGTACTTACAATTTTTGTTTTTTTTAAGATATATTTTATTGTTTTGACAGAGAGAGAGAGAGACAGAGAAAGAGAGAGAGAAGTGGGGAGGGCCCAGGGCAGTCTCCATAGTTGTATGTCATGAGTTTTTGACATAGTTTCATTCCACACAGGTGGGCGTGGGGCTGCACAGGGCGGGATCCAGCCATGGGCCTCCCACATGGGAGGCATGTCCCAGGCTGAAGCTGAACAAGGGGGCTTCCTACTTTGGATGCACACCCCAGTTCAGCATATAGGTCTGCATAGGACCGGTACTCAATCCTCGGACTCCAGGGCTGCAAATAAATGTGGCAATCATCAAGGTAACCACTAAAATAATAGTAAAAGAATATGCAAACACATATGCTGAGCTGTGGCATAGCTGCTGGCCAGGATGGTTAGCAGTGAAGGTTCTTGCCTTCCATTTGGGAAAAAAACCCATTTGATTTCCACCCCATGTGGCCTCACATCCATCTGTATGGAGTGGAACCATGTCACCACTAATGATGTATAGCCGTGGAGGCTGCTCTGGGTCATCCCCCTTCTCTCTCTCTCTCACACACACACACACACATGACTGCCTCTCAAAGAATAAAGTACATCTTCAAATAATTCAATAGATCTAAAAAGAATAAAAAATAAAAGGATAAAATATACTTAAATAATCTAAAAGAAGGCAAGAAATGAGATATATAGAATATTAAACAAATGAGACAAATAAAAAACATATAGAAAGATGGAAGATTGAAAACCAAACATTCATCCTTTTATCTAAATTAAACAGAATAAACAAAAAGATGATAAATGTATACCTGCTTCTGTTTTCTGGTAAGATGAAATAGTTCATGGTAGTCTAACAGTTTCAATGAGGACCACTCATCCACTATAAAATCATATTACTTTAAAAATTGTTTGCACAAGAACTAGAGGAACACAAGTTGAGAAGAAATTTTCAGAGGTGAGTTGAGTATCTTCAGCTGTCTTTTTATTGGTTGCATTTACTGATGCTGAGCAGGGTTACAAGCGGAGCTTCTAGATTTGGCCTAATAGAGGAAGAGTTGAATATTCTGGAAGAGTGAAAGGTTCTAAATGTTGAGGAGACAAAGACCCTCCACAAACAAATGTTTGTGAGGAAACCCTGCTGAGATTTGAAAACCCTGGAGAGAATGGTGAACTGACAGTGACAGCTTCTTGTTTCCTTTATGCTATGGCACCCTTGCATGGGTATTACTGCAAGGGATACTGAAGGACACTAAAATGCTGGTTCTATTTAGTTTATTTTTCTCTTTTCTTTGTTGTTTTTATTGTTTTCCCCAAGAGAATGTGTGTATGAGAGAGAGAGAGAGAGAGAGAGAGAGAGAGAGAGAGAGAGAGAGAGAGAGAAGGGGGTGAGCCTAGAGCAGTCTCCATAGTTGTGTATCATTAGTTGTGACAAGGTTTCGTTCCATACAGGTTGATGTGGGACCACACAGGGTGGGAAACAAACCAGGGGCCTCTTGCATGGGAGGTGAGAACCTTTGCCACGGTGCCATCCAGTGGTTATCAGTTGTGCCACAATTCAGCATATAGGTCTGCACAGGCTGAGGCCAGTAATCAAACCTCAGGCCTTGCAATTATGAGGCAAGTGCTCAACCACTGAGCTATCCCAGCATCTCCTCTATTTAGTTTCTTAATCTAAGTGGTAGTTACACAGGTGTGTTTCTTTTAAGAAAATTCATGAAACTATACACTTATTACATGAGTACTTTTCTTACATGTAAGTTATCTTATAATTAAATATAAAAATGACAAAAATTGTCTGACCAGGTTCAAAATTTAAAAAAACATAACCATGTGCTACTTAAAAAATGAAGATATTGAAAGGTTGAAAGTAAGAAACAAACAAACAAAGAAATTTAAAACAAAGAAAATACTAAAACAATAAATATTACCAGAGAAAAAGAAGAACATTTTGTAATGATAAAATGATCAAATCACTAGAAAGATAAAAGCATTCTAAATTTTTAGACAATTATATAGCCTCAAGATATAATCAAAAAATATTAACAGATTTGTAAACATATACAAATCCACAATTATGATAAGAAATTTAACAGATCTCTTAGTACATAATAAAAAAAACAGAGGAAAAAATCAATAAGTACATAAAATATTTGAAGTGCACTATTAACCAACTTAACCTTACAGTTTCCCATTGTATTGACATACATAGAAAATTGTACAAAACTGCTACAAAATACACATTTTTTCTGCTGCAGAAGAATTGTTTACTAAAATTGACTATACACTGAGCCATAAAGAAAGCTCAAATTTTAAATGATAGTATCATACAAAGTAAAATCTCTCACCACAGTAAAAATGACAAAAATAATAAGAAATTAAAGGGAAAGCCAGGATGGCTTAGCAGGTTAAGCGCTTGCTTTGAAGCCCCGAGGATTGAATCCCAGCTCTGGCCCAGGTGGACCCACATGCTGAACTGGGGAGTTCCCACAGTTCAGTTCTTTGTCTCTGTCTCTGTATCTCTATCTCTTTCTGTCAAAATAAAATAAAAATAAAATAAATAAATCTGTTTTAAAAAAAAGAAATTAATAACAAAACTTAAAAAAATGTTCATATTTTGCAAAATAAAACACCGCAATTTAAAATAATCCAGAGGTAAAATAATGTCAAAATAAAAAATAAAACATGTTTTGAAATGGTATATAGTAAACAGAATATATCAAAACTTGATGGATGTAGTAGCCACAGCTGTTTTCAAGAGAAATGACTGACCTTAAATGCAATCCCTGAGAGAAAGAAAAAAAGTCAGCCATTACCTAACTTACATATCAAGAAGCTAGCAAAAAAACAAACCAAATCACAAATTAGAGCTGAAGATAGTAAAAGAAAAGAAATGACAAAGATAAGTATAACCAATGGGGGAAAAAAATGTATAATCATGAAGTGCAAAATCAACTGGTCTCTATTTGTAGAGACCAATAAAATTGATAAACCACTGGCAAAATTGATCAAGAATAAATAAAATAATGTAAAATTAATAGTATCAGGAATAAAAAGAAAAATATTCTACAGATGCTAAAATGTAAAATGATGCTATGAAGAACTTTCTGGTTTAGTGAAATTATAAACATAATATAAAAATTCTTGAGACATACAATTTATCCAAATCTGAAAGAAGTAACATTTATTTGAAAAAATTAAATTTATAATTTAAAGTTATAAAAAACTGTAAAACCCAGTTAGTTTTGTCAGTGAATTTTATCAAATGCTTTAAGGAGATATAATACCAGGCTTACCGAATTTCATCTTAAAAATAGAAACAGGGCCTCATTTCTCAATTTAGCAGTTTAGCATAATCTTGGTACCAATCTCTGAAAAGGACAAACTAAGATTACCAATAACATTGAAATCTAGGTGAAATGTTCCAAAAAGCGCCCTAAAGAAAATATTAACAACCTAAATACATGCAATGTAAAAAGAATAATATGTCACCACCAAGATAGATATATTTCTGGAGTACAAGATTAAAAATTAAAAATTAAAAATTTACCATTTACTACATATATATATATATATATACACACACATATATATATACACATATATATATATATATTTATTTATTTATTTATTGCAATAGCTGCAGAAATCTACTTTGATAAGAAAATTTTTATAATTTAATAAAGGGTACATACAAAAACCCTATAGTGAATATTATACTTAATAGTAACCTATTAAAAAGTTTCTCCTTAAGCTAAGGACTAAAATAAAATTGGCTGACATTGTAGCATCTCTTTAACAGTGTAGTGCTGGCCATTTTATTATCAATAAGATAAGAAAAAGAAGTGACACACAAAGAAAGGTATGTAACTGCTATTTTTATAGACCAAATGTTTGTACAAATATAATTCCATAAGAATTTATAGGTAAATTACTAGAAATAACACATGAATTAAGCAAGAGTACTGGATACAGGTCAATATACAAATAATAACTATATTTTAGTAAGCCAGAATCAATTAGAAAATAAAAATTTTTATCTATCAAGAAAAATCTAAAACATTATCTAAAAAAACTAGATAAATGGTGAGATAATTCATCTTTATGAATTAGAAAAGAGTATTATTATAAAAGTATCAATATTCCTATATTAATTGATAGACTTATGGCATCCCAATCATAACACCATCAATAATTTTTTACAGGTGAATCCTAAAATTCACGTGGGAATTAAAAGGCTAAGAATTATGTCAGTTATATTGTGCAATCTTTGTTCCCTAACAACCTTAACTCAGTTACCTTATCACTCTACAATTAGATTTTTAAATATGAAATCAACCGAAATGTGTATATTTATACCCCAAAGATACGTAGAAGAATATTCATTGCCACATATAAAAGCTAAAACTGGGAATCAGTATAATACATTTACTAGAGTTGGTGTATTTCTACAATAGGATACTACACAGTAGTTAAACAAACTACTGCTAAATGCAATACTATGGATGAATCACACAAATGTAATGTTGAGTAATGGAAGCTATTTACAAAGAATATGTAAGAGATAATTCCACTTATTAAAAGTTCAAAACCAGAAGTAAATCGTCTATGCAGTTCAACATCAGGACAGTGGTCATTTTTGGAGGAACTAGATGAATAGAAATCAGGAGGACTTATTAAAGGGCTTCTGTCATCCTAGTTAATTTATTTCTTGATGTAGGTGAGATTATATTAGTGTGCTGACTTATTGATAATTTACCAACCACATTTTTCCAAAATCAAAAGTAATTAAAATAAATAGTAAATATAATTTATTAGGTTTTGTTATTATTTTAATAAAGTTAGTTATTCTGGGCTTTCATTTCTCATGATAAAAGGTGTAAGCTCAGGCTGGTCACTTGGCCCCCAATTCCTATTCTATATAATTACTATGAGATTTTGATTTTTCAAGAGTAGGCTGAAAATAATTTTAAGATACAAAGAGGTGTGGAAAATACAAACATAAAATGTGTTAAGGGACATAATGGGATGATTCTAGAAGAATGGGGTAGGAAATAAAGACCATTGGCTATTGCCATTAGTAACACCAAAGCTAGCTGCTGGTCTAGCCCAGGGAAAGTTTTCAGGGAGGCAGCATGGTTCAAAGTGTAGAATCCAAAGCTGGCACACCTGGATTTAAGTTCAAATGTTGTCTAATAATTTTCTGTTCATTATTATGCAGTTAAAAAAATGAATATATGCGAAGCTGTCTAGTACATAGACTTTTAAAATAAATAAATATATGTTAGTTAAAATATTCTCACCTCATTTCTATTTATCCTTATTTATGATTAACTGGCATAATTGGTTTAAATTGTGCACAAATTTCTGGGTTCTACATATCATTCAACTGAATTTTTTTTTTAAGATTTATTTTATTGTTTTTGACAGAGAGAGAGAAAGGGATAGAGAGACAGTGAAAAGGAGGGAGGGCCCAGAGCATTCTCCATAGTTTCACATCATCAGCCTTTGACACAGTTACACAGGTGGGTGGGGGCTGCACAGTGCAGGAACTTGACTGAGGGCCTCCAGCAGGGGAGGCATGCCCCTGCAAAGCAGGGCTGAACCCGGGGCCCCCCACATAGGAAGCCCACCCTGGGGAGAACCAAACTGGGGTCACACCCCAGTTCAGCATATGGGTCCACATGGGCCGGGGTCGGGACTCTATTCTCAGACCCCAGAGCTGCAAAGCGGGTGCTCAACCAGCTGAGCTATCCTGCCCTCTCCCAACTGAATTTTTAATTGAAAGAAATTCTTAAAGCATATTATTCATTCTAAAAAGCCAACAGGAGACATGAAATTCTGTAATTCATTTAGGTAAAGTTGGTGTTAATAATGTGCTCCAAACTTGTTATACAATAAAAAATTATATTTGCTTCAGTTGTCTATCAGTTTTGTCATTTATATCTGTAGTTACCAACCATATCAAAATTAATGAAAAATAAAACAGAAAATTATTTCTCATGAAAGTTTTCAAAATTTACCCATCATTCTTAACTCTTAACAATTAACTAATTAACCTTTCTTCTCAATCCAAGTAATTAAAGTCAGAGATTTGGGAGGAAAACAGTTGTTTTTCTAGCCACTTACCATTTAAAATATTGCAACAAGAAAATTCCAAAGAGTTAGCTTATAGTTCTATATGTATATTTTCCAGATAAAATACAGGAGACAGTTAAACTTGTTTTTTAGATAAACAGCATTTAAAAGTGATTTTAGTAAAAGTATGTCCCTAATACCACATAAAACAAACTTATAGTAAAAAAATATTTATTGCTTAACTAAAATCCAAATTTAACTAGCGGTTCTATATTTTTATGTGCTATGTCTGACAACCCTAACTATGTAATAATCATGTGCAAACTTGAAATTGCAGTTATAAAATTCATGATCTAATGCTATCCAAGAGCAACAACAAAAACATCATGTCATTTTATTGCTTAATTATTATACAAACTATTTATTGACTCCAAGGATACATTTTACCCACAGGTTAAAGTATCTAAGATGCAATTTTTTTTAATTGTCAAATTTATTGGGGTGACATTGACTGATATCAATTACATTGTTTCCAGGTGTACAATTCTACATTAGATTGTCTATACATTGCATTATGTGCTCACCACCCCAAATCAGCTCACTTTCCATCACCATATATTTGATTCCTCCTCCCTACTCCCCCCACCGCCACCAGCTCTCCCACCCACCTACCCCTTACCCTCAGGTAACCACTAAACTATTGACTGTGTCCATGAGTGTTTGTTTCTTTGTTACTCTCAATTTTATATTCCACCTATAAGTGAGGTCATATGTTTCTTGTGGATGGACCTTGAAAACATCTTATTAAGCAAAATAAGTCAGACTGAAAGAAATAAATTTTTTAATTGACTTAAGTGCAATACTACTCAGAAGTGTGTTTAGCAAACAAACCAACGCCAATTCTTAAACATTTTGTTACTGCCAACTGGGCTCAGATTGTGATAGGGCCAGAAAGTAAATAAGCTGCAATTATTTGTTGATTTACTTATCTAGCATTTTTTCTTTTTTTTAGTAGCAAGAATTTCTTGATGAAGCAAGAAGCATGTTGATTGCAATTCTGTCCCAAACTCCCTATACACAGAGGTTAAAATAGGATTAGCTGCTGCTCTGGTAGATATAGTTAATTAGAGGTACTAAACTTAAATTTTGTTTGTAAAATATTCTTCTTTGTTGTTATAATGTTCATTGAAGAAGAACCATACTGAGTTCTGGTTTAGCAAGAGAGTTTATTAGAAATGGCTGAGAAATGGCTGGGCTCCCACCTAAAGAGGGAAAGATGCCATTGCCCCTTCTGAGGGTTGGGAGAGCTTTTTATATGCAGGCATCAGAAGAACCAGAAAGGGAAGTGGAGGAGGGGTGTCAGAAAGTACTAGCATCTAGGTTGGGCATGTTTAGTAGATAATTTGGCACCAAGTTCCCACTGCCTCAGGCTGGGGTGAAAAGTCCTTGCAGGCTTTTCTCTTCAGGGAGGCACTTGAGGCCTGGGGCTGCTGCTATTTTTTCTCTTCTCACCATTACACCATTCTGCCTTAACATTCCAGCCTTTTGCTATTGTATAATAGGAGATGGGGTGATCAGCTTCCTGCTGGACAGAGGCAATGTTTGGGGTCATGAGGGGCAAAAGCTGTGGGTAAGGGACCAGTCGGGTGGTGAGGTATTGGTGATGAATTTGGAGGAGCATCATTTCCTGCAGAGTCTGAGTTGTAGAAGGAGAGCAAGAGTCAGAATGAGAAAGATAAACATAAACATGAGAGGTCCTAAAAAAAGGAGAAGCCAATGAGCCCAATTAGATTTTAGCCATTGATTATAAAAATCCTCCTGTCTCTCTCTGATGTTTTTTTTTGTTCTCCCTCAGGAAGTTTGGCAGCGGCATCTCTTACTGAGGCCTGACTGGTTAAGGTAAAAGCAGCATTATCCATCTAGTTGTATGGAAATTTATCTCTGACTATTGTGCAGGGTGACAGCTGCTATGGAGCTATCTCATTTAGGCAGTTGGACAAATCTTTAGACAGACTGGTAATATGTGAGTGCCGTGGTTCCTATGCATATTCCTGCAGTTATCCCAAGACCTATCAAAAGAGGGATAAATTGAATTGCCCATTTGATTCTGGTATGCATTAAGGGCACAGTCAGAGATTGGTTATCAGGGACTATGTTGATACTTGGAGTCAGGTATACTAAAGTGCAAGTGCCTGTCCAGTTGGTGGAATGGCATAAGTAGGAGTTAGTCCCGCAGAGAAAGAAGGCTCCTAACTGAATGATGCAGACTGACAGGTGGATAGAGAATAGGTGTATGAGGGGCTGTGTCCTGCCTACTGTTTCTGTGCTCTATACTCCTGGAGTGGAGGATAGAGTGGTCTCGATGAGGAGGGAAAGGTGAGAAACCTTTGTTTTAAGCAATGCATGCATCTGGATGAGAAAAACAGCCAAGGGTGGAGTTTTTGATCAGGGTAGGAAGAGTTGTGGCCTTGGGCCATCAGGATGGGGGAGGCAGTGAAGCACATTGGGTTTGCAAATAATCTGTTGGCTGTTGAGGAGGTCTAGTAGTTTATGTGAGCATTTTGGTGCTCAGTAGGGAAAGATATGGAAACCGTGGTATTGCAGAGGTTAGAGGGAAGACATTCAGTGGGGACTTGTCCCTGAGTAGTAAAGCATAGAGAAGCAGGTGAGAGGAGAGGCATATTTAGGGTGACAGGTCCATGGATAGGAGGGCCATCGGGTTTTAATTGATTTAGTCAGGAAAGATAGGTTTCATATGGAAGGTTTGCTCTTTTTGCAGCAGATGTGAAATAGTCTCTGATAAGGGTATTTGCCCTCTTGAAGAAGGTTGCCCCCTTTGGAGTTTGTAATCTAGTTTAGCCTGAATGACATACATTTGACTAGAAGGGACTGGAAGAGCAGTGTAGGCTGAAGAGAACATGGATAGGCATAACCAGCAGTTGTTCTCTCGATTGCCTTCACTGTTTTCATTCTATCATCTCTTGCTCCCATACAGCTATAACTCACCCTCTCTGCAATTACATAGCCTTATAAGCATAATTCCAGGGATCTTTATTATTGTATTCTTTCTGTGTACCCCCATGGGCCTCTGGATAGCAGGCAAACACACATGAATAGTCAATGAGATTGCTTGCTTGTCAGTCATACCACCCCTCACAGGACAAATTCACATGGTCATCTCCACCCTACCCCTTGCTTTTACTACCAACTCCTGACCCTCCTCTGGGATGCCTATTTCCAGGGGGACTTTGGCTATCCATGGAATCTATTGTCTGCCTCCTAGACCCCAGGAGAAAGTTCTCCATTGGGGATTATACTGCGCCAATGAGTCCCCTGAGCAGGACTCCTCCAATTTGGACTAATTCTTCTGCTCTTCCCTACCTCTGGATACTTTTCAGCCCCTATATCTTCTCTCTTAGAAGCTTCTCATCTTGAGAGGACTCTCAACCTCACTCATGCCCTCCTGAGAAGGGTCAACTCCTCATACACCTTGAACTGCTGGTTATGCCTATCCATGTTCTCTTCAGCCTTTTTCAATGGGGAGACAGCATGGAAGCACTTAGCTGGGTATCCAGGGTTTCAACTGGTAACTAGGGTCTTCTTCTGGGATTTGAGAGAGTCAAGCTTACCTGGTCTGAGAGGTGAGAATGAGTTTTGGAGAGGGGGATTAAGATGAGGAATCAAATTCCCCGGAGCCTTGGTGGTCTGCGCTTTCAACCTAGAAAAATGAAACCATGGGGCATGGCCCAAGAGTTTAGCAGTTGTAGGGGTAAGTAAAGAGAACCTGAAAGTGTCCAGTCTATTGTGGCTGAAGATCAGTGTGGTGTAAGTCTTTTACTAAAACCCAATCTCCAGGGGAGAGAACTGAGTTCCCTTTTGAATCCCTGGAGGGGTGGGGGAGAACCTAGTCAGTGTGCTCACAGAGCAGCTATTGGACAAGGCTGAGCATAGGAATATAGTTCCCAACAAGGGAGGATTGAATGGGAAGGTTTCCAAGTAGGAAGGGTTGGCCATACATGAGTTAGAAGGAACTTAGAAAAGTAGGAGCTTGAGGGAAAGCACGGATGTGAGAAAGGCCAATAGGAATAAAAGAAGTCAGGGGCTTTGTATCTCTAGGGAGAGTTTAAAACAGATAATGCCACAAATGAGAATGAATTGAAAGAAAAGGGTAAGAGTGATATCAATAGTCAGAGGGCAAAAGACAGCTAGCTGTATATTCTGCTGGGCTGTAAAGATGTAAATCATTGTCACAGTTAGGGTCTACATCTAGTTTCTTGTGGTGCCTAGTCTGATGAGGCTCTTGGTGTAAAAAGACATTTAAGAACCAAGGCTGTACTCTGGGACGTAGGAGTAGATGGTCTTTCCACAGACAAGAAACCATCCAGCAGACAACTTGGCGTGTGTATTAGCATAGTCGATTGTGAGTGTGGAGCTGCAATTCAGAGCTACATCAGCTGAGCCATTAAAACAATGGTTATTATACCAGTAAATATCATACAATCTTTGTGGGGGTCATACTAGAGACCTTGAGAGAAAACATGGCTCTATCTTTTGTGGTGACCATTAAAACCCAATTACAGGTATCAGAATAAGAAATAGGCTTATTAATAAATTGGCTTTATACAAGGGATTTTGGATTTTGCCTAAAATTTGGAATCTAGATCTTATTAAGCTTATTGACTCTTTTTAGTTTCACAGTGGTTACAGTGCTCAGGAGCAGTCTAAAGCAATGAGCAGTAATTGGAGGCAGGGCTTAGAGATGCCCTGAGAAAACTTTTCTAGAGATTTTTTAAAGTCTGATTGTGTTGTTCTACAATTTGTCTAAAGTGTAAGCTATTGGTAAGAAACAGACTGAATATCAGCCCAAGTCTAGAAGCTTTATTTATTTCTACAATCAAGCAGGTTCTAGAAAATAGATCCAGAGTGAGCAGCTGAGACAGAGTAATAGCTCTATTATTAGTTATAAAATGAAGAGGCTTATGTTTTTTTTTCCCGTTATTATAGTGGTCTCCTGGGGAGCTGTTGGGCACCTCAGACTCTGTCAGTTAACTACAAACATTTGAGGAGGAGTTGGTCCCTGCTCCCTTCAGAACAGGGGACAATCCCTCTTTTAGTGCCTTTTTGTTTTGCACAAGGTCATGGCTGCTTTGAAAGAGTAGGGCCCTCCTTATTCCAGAGGTCTGGGCTTCTGCACCCAAAACAGGCTCCTTCACATGGTATTCCTCTCTTGAGGTTGCTGGGATGGCCCTGAGGTGACTTAGGTTTTTGCCCATCTATTATTATGGCCAAAACTCTGGCCTTTCTCTGATCTTGTCTCTGATCACACTGTTTCCTCTTTTCTAGTTATCCCTGTTTTCAGTTGCTAAAGACATTGAAACAAATTTCCTGGCCTTCCTTAAGATTTGAACCTTTTTATTAGGAATATAACAAATAATGGGTTAGAATAATTACAATACTCTGCCAGGAGAGGGAAAACATTAAGCCAAGTATAAAATCATTTTCATGAGATATAGAATCTTTGCTTTTTTCCAGGCATAAAACCTTTAATTTCAGTAGCAGACAAACAGTCTAAGAAACCCTTGCCTAATAACCTTTATTTCTACTGATAACTGAAAAGCAAAAGCTAGTATTTCCATTGACAATTTATAAACACATTTTGTAACCCTTAGAAGCATAAATTTTGTTTGGCAATATCATGCATAACATAACCACTTCTGAAAATGTTTATAAATAACTTTTTATCTTTTAAACACTGGTGAAAACAGAAAGGACTTCAAAAACCTTAAATCAGCCTTGGAGGCAGAGATATTACTTAAGCATATATAGATATCAGATCATATACATAAATATAAGTGTCAGAAATCGTAAATACAAGATTTTTATTTGTTTTCCTGTAGTTCTAAAGGGTCTAGAACAGAAGAAGGGGAGGAGCCTGGCTAGATTCTAATAACTTGTATTTAAAAGTGCTTGTTTTTAAAAGTACCTCTTTTTTTTTTCCCTTCAGTTGTGTCCATCAGGTTGCATCCTTTTGGAGACCTTGAAAAGTTATTGAGAATCAGAAAAACCTTAAAAATATTTTAGATAATGCTAGGAAGGGGGAAGCAGGAGGTTCTCCAAGACCAAAAGTCGTGGCAGCTGCTGGGACATACCTTGGCAGTCCCTTCCTGAACAGGAACAAGTGTGTGGGGGAAAGGGGAAAGTTAAAGCAGGCAAAGAGGCAGGAGTAGGTGGAGAGGCAGGTGAGGAGGGAGCAGGCAAAGTTCCTGAGGTTACTAGGTCGCTGTTGTCCTATGAGGATAGTGGGGCAGAGGGGGATAATGAGGAGAGAGAGGGAGCAGATGCATAGGGTGAGGGGAGAGGTAGAGGTCCCAAATTGCTTGGGTTTACAAGGGAGGGTTCCTCTGGAGTATGGGTTGGTGCATGTTTTTAATCAGCCAAGAGGATTTGGAAGGTAGAGCAAGATTCACAGAGAAAGTAGAGTATAAAGGGTGAGGGGAAATCAGGGGGTTCTGGGAAGAAAAGGAATCAGAGTTGAGAGCGCCCTGAGGAAGTGTGGGGTAGAACCAGGTTGTGGGGTGGAGGGAGGAGCAGAAGTCAGAGGAGAACTGTGATTGGTCAGATTGAGATTTGGGGTCAGATGAGAGGAGGGCTCAGAGTAAGCCAGCAAGATTTGAACGGTGGAGTAGAATTTGCAGAGTGAAGGAAGAGAGCGAAGAGCAAAGAAAGCCAGAACGTAGGAATTTTTTTTATCACTTTCCATTGTGACAACTTAAGTTATGAAAGTCAAAAATATAAATTTTGTTGTCTAATTTGTATTGGGGCCAGGCAGTACTGTTAAAGAATATAAGGCCTATCAGCCTGGTTTCTGAAGGAAGAGAATAAGTGGGCCCCATATCTGAGTGTGGGATGCAAATGGGGGTGAGTAGAATAAAACCCAGGAGGAGAAGGACAAAGGTAAGAGGCGTCCCAATTCCCAATGTCAATATCCAGAACAGAGGAAGAATCATTCCCAGGATGGACATCCCTGCACTGAGAAAGTCCGGGGGCTAAAGCCAGAGGATTCCCCTGGCCTACCAGTAGGACCTTTCAGAAGAGCCAAAAGGTGGACAGGAAACTGCAGGGCATCTGGATGGTCCTAGGAATGTCTACCTACCCAAGGAAATGTGAATTAGGCCAGTGCTGATTGCGAGGTCTACAATGGGAATGAGGAAGTCCCTGGGTGTAGGTACTTTCACCAGGTTCGGGAGAGAGATCAAGGAGCAGATCAAGCCCGGGAGAGACAGAGAAGAAAGTGGGGTGATCCAGTAGTCACTTGGTCAAAACCCCTCCCGGGTCTCGGCACCAATATGTAAGGTTTGCCAAAGAAGGACCACACCGAGTTCTGGTTTAGCAAGAGTTTATTAGAAATAGCCGAGAAATGGCTGGGCTCCCACCTAAAGAGGGAAAGATGCCATTGCCCCTTCTGGGGGTTGGGAGAACTATTTATGTACAGGTATCAGAAGAACCAGAAAGGGGAGTGGAGGAGGGGTGGCAGAAAGTACTAGCATCTAGGTTGGGCATGATTAGTAGATACATACTTTGGCACCAAGTTCCCACTGCCTCAGGTTGGGGTGGAAAGTCCTTGCAGGGTTTTTTCTTCAGGGAGGTACCTGAGGCCTGGGGCTGCTGCTATTTTTTCTCTTCTCACCATTACACCATCCTGCCCTAACAGTTGTGAGTTATGTACAATAGACTCTCAGTTAACTCGCAACCATGGGGTTTGGTAGATGCCAGATAAATGTAGTTTCTGGTTGCTTGAGAGTTACTATTAAAAAATAAACCTAGGGGAAGCCTGGTTGGCTCAGTGGGTTAGGCGCTCACTTTGCAGCACCGGGGACCGAGGATCGAATCCTGGCCCGGGCCCTTGCGGAACCATATGCTGAACTGGGAGCTCCCCTAGTTCAGTTCTCTCTCTGTCTCTGTATCTCTCTCTCTCTCTCTCTCTCTCTCTCTCTCTCT
>PVKE010037165.1:0-16037 GCA_004027555.1 Craseonycteris thonglongyai | reverse complement strand
CAATCAACTCACAGGGATAAATCCACTCGGACTCTCATGGGTCGATGTCGCACCGGAAACCAATCACGCGCCTTTATGAGAGCCCGTGGGATGGACTCTGAGTCAACTCATCTCTTTGTTTGACACGCAGGGATCCTTCTCTCTCGCGCATCCACATGAAACAACGCTCCTTTCCGCCATGTGGCTGCCGACATGGTTGTATTTTTTCATGTTTATTTTTTGATGAATATTTTGGGAAAACCCGCGAAGCACTGAAGCCGCAAAACATGAAGCGTGAAGTGGCGAGGGAGCACTTATAGTCATTCTAGCAGGTATGAGGCAATATTTCATTGTGGTTTTGATTTGCATTTTTCTAATTGTAAATGATTGTGATAAATATTACTTATTGCATATATATCTCTATCTCTATCTGTCTATCTATCTATCTATCTATCATCTATCTATCTATATTTCACAGTAAAAATTTTTCTCTATCCTTTCTTGTGATACTGGTTTGGTGGTAATTAACTCCTTTAAATGAACTCCTTTAGCTTTTTCTTATCTGGGAAACTTTTTATCTGTTCTGTTCTAAATAGTATCATGCCAGGTAGAGTAACCTTGGTTATAGACCCTTACTTTTTATTATTTTGATTATTTCATGCTATATTTTCTTTTGGCCTGTGAATTTTCTATTGAAAAATTAGCTGACAGTTTTATGGGAGCTCCCTTATAGGTAACTACCTGCTTTTCTCTTGTGCTTTTAAGATTTTCTTTTTGTCTTTAACCTTTGACATTTTAATTATGATGTGCCTTGGTATGGACCTCTTTGTATTCATCTTGTTTGGGACTTTCTGTGCTTTCTGGACTTATATGTCTATTTCTGTCACCAGGGAAGGGAAGTATATTGTCATTATTTCTTTAAGTAGGTTTTTAATTTCTTGCACTCTTTCTTGTTCTTCTGGTACCCCTACTATGCAAATGTTGATATGCTTGATGTTGTCAAAGAGACCCCTTAAACTATCCTTATTTCTTTGGATTCTCTTATCTTTTTGTTGTTCTGATTGGGTGTTTTCCTCTACGTTATCTTCTAAATTGTTGATTTGATCCTCTGCTTCATGTAATCTACTGTTAATTCATTCCCTCTAATGTGTTTCTTTATTTCACTTACTGTATTCTTAATTTCTGACTGTTTTGAATTATGTTTTCTATCTCCATTTTTACATTCTTGGTCTCTTGCTGAAGTTCTCACTGAGATAATTGAGCATCTTTATAACCAGTGTTTTGAACTCTGAGGCTGGTAGATTCCTTGTCTCCATTTTGTTTAGTTCTTTTCCTGGATCTTTGTTCTGTTTTTTATTTGGAACATATTTCTCTGTCTCCCCATTTTGGCGGCCTCTTTGTGTTGGTTTCAATGTATGAGGTAGACTGTTATGTCTCCCAGTCTTAGTAGAGTGGTCTTATGTAGTAAGTGTACTGTGAGGCCAGTGGCACGATCTCCCTGGCCACCAGAACTGAGTACTCCAGGTATAGCACTTGTGTGGGTTGAGTGTGCCCTCCTGTTGTAGTTGAGACTCGGTTCTGGTTTTCACTTCAGTGGGAGGGATTGACACGCAGCCTGATTAGTTGTAAGGACTTGGAAGTGACTACAATGCAGGAGCATTGTGCAGGGTCTGACCCTGTGAGGCAGGATTTGCTTTAATTGGGCCCTGGTGCCTGTCCAGTCTACCTTTTGAGTTTGTCATCTGTGGAGGCAGCAGATGGTGCTCTGGATCTGTCTAAGGTTTCCGAGTCAGGGCTCCACCACAGGCAAAGTTCAGTCACAGCCTTTATCTTGTTCAGGACCACATACAACGAGCCATAAAGCAAGCTGCAGATGGCTGCCACCTGTGATGGGCTTGAAAATTCCTGTGTAAGGCCTAGTCTTGACTTAAGGCTGGCTGCCCACACTTTCTGGCTTTAAACTGTTCAGCAAGTGACACAGGGCATACCAAAGCTAGATGCTGCTTGTTTAGGGGTTGTGAACCTATTGAAGATTTTAGGAAAGCTCTCAGCATGAGCCAAGACAGATCATTTGTATCAAAATGTACCGGAAGCAGCTTGGCTATTCCTGCAGTTTGGGTGGGGTTGGTCTCAGGGAATCACCATGGTGAGGGGAATGGTATTAGGCAGGTTGAAGGATATCAACTTGGCTAACCTCAGCTGAGCAGTTTGACTAAGTCTGCATGCTGGGAGTGGGAAGCACTCAACAAAGGGACAATGGCTTCTTCCAGTACTTCTGTTTTGGCGAAAGCTGCTCCTCAAGCAGTTACTCTGAAGACAGGCTATTCAGTTCCTCCCAATATTTCCCAGTGCCTTTCAAGCTGCTGACCCAGTGCTGGAACTCAGAGCGAGTAAGTTCACCAGTGTGTGAGATCATTAGTAAGTAAATCTGTGTGTGTGTGACCTTAAAAAAAAAGCTTCTGGGACTCTACCAGTCCTCTGTCTCACTGAGCTACAATCTCTGCTGGTTTTCACAGTCAGAAGATATAGAGACTTCTCTTCCTTGCCCTGGAACCTTGGGGACCGTGGTGTAGTGCTGGTAAGATTTTCTCCTCAGAGAAGAACACTGCAGCTGAGATATCCCTCCCAATTTCTACAGTTGCAAGTGGGTATGAAACCAGCCCATTCTGAGTATCCACTCCTTTTACCAATGTTGACGTGGCTTCTTTTATATAATCCTACTTGTAAGATTTTTGTTCAGTTAGATTTCAGGCAATTGTCATTGATGGTTGTTCTGTAGTTTAGTTGTAATTTTTATTTTTTTAATATTTATTTATTTATTTATTTATTTTTCTTTTTGAATGAGAGAGAAAGAGATACAGAGACAGAGACAGAGAGATAACTGAACTGGGGAAGCTCCCAGTTCAGCATATGGTTTTGCACGGGCCAGGACTGGGATTTGATCCCCGGTCCTCGGCGCTGCAAAGTGAGCGCTTAACCCACTGAGCCATCCTGGCTTCCTCTAGTTGTAATTTTAATGTAGTCATAACAGAATGCAAACACAGCATTTACCTACTCCACTCTTTTGACCAGAAATCTGTGGAGTTACTATTTTAGAAATAAGAAATTAAAATGATACTTTATCCTTTGTTTCATATATGCACAAATAGACATTCTTTTTCCAATGGTATTCTCAATGTTCACTCCTTAAATATTTTTATCCTTTACCATGTGTCAGGTACATTAGATAGAAATACATCATCCCTTAAGGCACTTATAAAGTAATTCAAAAAATTTCATATGCCTTTATACATATTGCTATATATTATATACATTAAAAATGCATAGATATATACATATGGGTTATATATGTGTGTATTCACTATAAAATTATTCAGGGTTCTAAGATTGTGGCATGAGAGGAGAAGCTCAAAACCTACCTGGGAAGGGACATTCGAACAAAGGGGACTCCACAAGGGAAACCCTGAGAAATACAGCCTCAGTAGAGAGAGCCATGCAATACGAGACAACACCTGAAGGTTAGAAAATTACTCAACTCAAGGGCTAGATGATAAGTTACAGTTTGCATACAAAGAAAAATGAAAGTAAGTGGGAAAAAAAAACCCACTGAATTATGAAATAACAATAGTATAACATTCTGGACACAGTAAGGCATTTTGAAAGAATGCAGAAACTGAAAAATGTCAGCAAAGGACGGGTTCTAATTTGATGAAGTATCTTTCTAATTAATTATATTCCTTATTTCTCTATCCCTTGCCTTTTCAGCTGGCTGGCATGTAGTGATCATTCAGCAAATATTTGTTAAATGAATGTGTTCTCAGAGAAGGAGAAAAATTATTAAAACAGTAAAGAACAATGAGAATTGGTACAATTGGAAAGGACAAAAAGTACTGAATAGTAGCTAATTTCATGGGAGAATTCAAAGGAAGAAAAGAGATGTTTTGAGGACATTAGGTTGGAGCTTAATTGCAGTCAGTGTGGGAGAAACCAATTTAGTGGTCTTGAATTTTGTGGAGATAGTTGAATTAATGAGGAGATTGATGAACTCTCCATTAAAGTGAATTTGGAGAGAAATTTTCTCTCAAAGAGGTGTAAAGATGCTAACATCTCCATAGGTATGTGATGGAATGTGAAGGGCATAGTCATTTGAGTGAGGGAAATGAGAAGGCAGATGGGCTAGTTCAAGAACCAAGAGAGTGCTAGAAAGAGATGGTGGTCAACAGCAACAAATGCTTCAGAGAGATTTCTGTATGAGAATATAGAATGGATCTTGGCTCTGTTTCAGATTATAGAAGCAAAATATGAAGAAACAGAGGGACACTGAAGAAGTAAAAGTGGTAGTTATGATCAGCAATATAAAGAGTTTGTGAAATAAACAACATAAATAAAATCATAGAAAGAACAGAAGAATCAGTTTTAAAAATAGATACTGAGTATTGGAAGATGAAAAAGAGCTACATTAGGAGAGATTTATTTACTATTACACAATTATAATTGTGAGAATTTATTTTAATGATAGTCTCATATTGTGTATTGTATGGAGATTACTTTGCTTATAATTTACCTTAAAATATTTCAGTACAAACAATGTAAGGTACATGAAGGTTTGAATTAATTTTGTTTTAAAGTTAAGAGTTTGTTAGTTAAGACCAGATGTGCCCTAGTCAGAATTTAGATTCCAAGGGTTGTTGGTTACTTTCTGAAATAATTCAATAGAAAATATACACTCCAGAGAATGTTATGGAAAACAATTTAAATATCACTATTTAAATCAGACCAAAATATTCATTAGTTTACAAAGTAGATGTTAAAAATAATCATTTTCTGCTGAAATGAATTGTGTTCAGAAAACAATGATTAGAACTGTACGTTTCTTGCCTCTACCATTCAAAAACAAGGACTAACAATATGGGGAAAAACTCACTTATACCAAACATTGTTAAATAGTGGCCTAGATCTGGAATTCCAATAACCCCATTTCTTGATTTCTAGAGAGATGGTTGATGTTGCCTTCAGAATATTATTGTGTCTACTTTGAACTGAACATTTTATGCATTGTATCCATCAAAATGCCTAATAGGACAGAGGAGTGTGCACCTCACCAAGCTTATAAACTGATCTTTTATGACTATTTGGAGCATGATAGCTAGTACCTGTTTTTATGTATAGCAGAATTAGCTTTAAAGCTTAATTGTATTGTAACATACCATCTGGTTGTCTGGTTATGGAGGAGAAATCATAGCACTTCGCTAGTGATAGGAAGCTCTTTGCCTAAGAACCTGATAATTAGGAACGGCCAAATTGGCTTTTATTGGATTTTCATCTATTCTTGTTTTTATATATATAAATAAGGCAATAGAGAAAATTGCCTAATTTTCCAGTATGTTCTAAATTTTTTTGAAATTGTTTCGTAGATTTTATATTAATCCAATTTATTGTCCTTTTTTTTTTTATTAATTATGTGGTAAATTGCTTTAATGACCCTTATTCTTCACCTCTCCTTGTTAGCTACATTCTTTGCCAGGAGAGTTTACCACTCCTTCCATTAAGAAGCAGAATATATTTTCCTTTCCACTGAATTTGTGTTTGGTTGTATTCTTTGTGTTACTCAGTGGAATGCTAGAAATTATGACACAAACAAAGGCTTGAAAAGGTGCTCCTGTATATTTAGTGGCTGTCTACTGGTCACAATCAAGAGAAGGGCATGGCCAGCCCAGCCTGTTTGTCAGTCCTAGGAGGAAAATGAGTGCCACTGGAGTGGATTTGTTCCCTTAAGCTGTCTTAGCCAAAGCCAATGCAGAGTGGAGAAGCTAGATAACCTCTAGTTGCATGAACTGTTCACAGCAGATGGATAGGTGAGCCCAGTTGAGTTGAGATGACCTCTAGCAGATTTACAGATATGTGAACTATAATAATTCATGACTGTTGTTTTAAACCATTAAGTTTTGTTGTGGTTTGTTAATCAACAACAACTAATTGATATAAGCATGATCATTTCCATTTATATCTTTTGCCACTTAGTAAAATATATAAAGTAACTGTCCCTTACATGTTATATTATATGGGATTTATATAATTTTATTATATAGGTTTTTGCCCAAAGAAATAGACATTTATTTAGCATGAATCTTTACTTGTTTCAGAATGATACTTTAAGAGTGAGATAATCCAACAAATAAATATCTCACGGTCATCTATTCTCAAGGCTCCATTTCTGTATATTTTTCTTTTGGTTTGCAAGTCAGAAAGTCAGTCACTAGAGGTTTAGTTTTTCAGAGGAATTAATAGTGTATTTTATTAACAAAGGTAGAAATAGAGTAGATTTTTTCATGTCACAGACCTTGTGCTAAATAAAATGTTGCAGCTTTTTACTGGGGGCTATACTGTTTTAACGTTCCTAGAACTATTAATGACTGCCTGCCTATCAACACCCTAAAGATCATGTGTTTGTATTCATTTCTTTCCCCTGTGAATTAATTTGTATCTTTTTAAAGTTGACACAAAGACATTTTACATTACTAAGAGCTGAGCAATATCATTGAGTAAGCTTACCATGGAAAAGATAGTCAGTGGAAAAAATATAATGGCTATCTAATGTGTTCTCTGAAACAATTTTATTTTCCATGAATAAAGGCCTACTGTTGTATTCTTTTTAAAAGCTATTTGTATCTTAAACACATATTGACTATGTAAAATTCAACTCATTGTTTCCTTCTGGAAGAAGAAAAAATAATTCAAAAGATAAATTCTGTATCTAGAATAAAATGCACAATCTTTAGAGAAGAGGAAATTTTCATTCAAATAACCTGACTGATCAAAATTATAGGTTGTGCAAGATTATTGAGAGGAGGTCAGTAGAATGAGGATTTCATTTTCCCTAAAATTTTCTGTCTTTGTTCTTTAACCTTGGTAACTTCTAAAGGACTCATGTGACCATATGTTACACAAATCATACCAATTTCATCCCAAGTGTGACATACCCTTTTCTCTCTGAAGTTAGAGTATGCATTTGGAACAAATCCTTTAAGGTAGTAGTATCAGTGAAGTAACAATTTGGTAACTATCTGGTTTTGGTTGCTTGTCATAAAGTTATTATAAATCTATCCTAAAGCCTGGGAGAAATGAGTAAGTCCAAGAGCTTGAGTTGCATATTGTTGACACTCTTAGAAAGAATCTAGAAGCATGAGGCATATCTGCTTTCCTGAGTGTCTGTGGTCCTGAAATAAGTGGATTTTGAGGGTAAATGAAACTGAAGTGGAAGTCTAAGTGTCCTTTACAGTGCAGTCATTTTTGACATCTGTTTGAAAACCAAACTATGTTTGAAGGAAGTTTTAGATTTTTGTCCTGTCTGTCCCATGGTTAAGACTGATATTTTGACACAACTTTTCTACCAGTTTCACAATTTTTGTGAAAAATATTTGTGACTGAGCCTGATTTTTGATTAAATATGAAAGATTTTGTCCTATTCACTTTATATAATAGCAGTCTACCAAATTTTATATAATTTGCACTGGATGTTGAAAGTTGAACTTTATTATATTTAAGAATATGCAGAGCTTTGCTATTCCGCATGCATTTCTATTAATTTCTATTATATATTTCCTTGTTACCAGCAGTTAAGTCATGAAGAGATCTTAAAATGATATGAATTACATCTGAGTTTGATAAAAATGAATTATTAGTGGGTTTCCTAAGAGTTACAGTCACTAGTGGAAACGAGAAGAATGGGGTATCATTTGTTGGTAAAGAATAAATTTTCTGCTTGATGAGATATATATTTTGAGTGGGAAATTGACATTTTTATTTAAGTGAATGAGAGCCCTACTTTGAAAATGTCTTTCATACTGAGTGACATAATGCATAATTATCTGCTTCAGTTGTTGATGTGTTTTGTGTATAGGGTATAATGTTCATTAGAAGAACATCCCACTTACAAGGTTCATATAATGCTACATATAAAGAAACTTGGTGCCTCAGAGTTTTAAGAGTCATTAATCATAGTGAATTAAGACAGTTAATCAAGACTTAGACACTGACAAAATTTGTCCCTGAGGATTTAAACCTTGAAAACCTTTACAAAATGATGATTTTTGCTTTCTTCTTGATGGCTTCAGTAAGCCAATTTATTTTCTCCAGGAGCAGCTGAAGGTCAATTTTATGAGTATGTCAGCTTAGTGATGTTCTTCCTCATACATGTAGGCTAGAACTTCATTGTTATGACTCATGCTTAGAACTGTACTGTCAAGAAAAAGTCATCAGATTGTCTAGGAGGAGATTAACTGGAGAGAAAGAGCAATAATATTGTACATTTTAATTGGTTTTTAATTGAAAATATTTAATTGGATATTTGTACCTCAAGATGCAATTAAATTAAATTTAAAAATATTTTTTACAATAATGGAGAGTATTACTCTATACTGACATATGCAGAGGAGAAGGCTAGGCCATGCTATATCAGTCTGAAAAATAATCAAGAAAATATCAAATTGGATTAATCTATAAATTTTATACTTTCTGTAATTAATTCTAAATGGAATTTCCCAATCAGTTTTTCTCCTTTGATTCTCCAAGGCTCTTCATTGTAGCATATTGTTTCAGTGCTGTGTCACAGAAACTGTATTCTTAAAGTCCTGGCAGAGGCAAAGGTATCCTTTGTGTTGATCTGAGATACATCTGTGATGAATCTGTGCATAAGGCTGACCTGCAGAGCTGATCTGGAGCTGAGGAGTAGTTCTGAAGTGAGGCTTATTTGGGAAGGCAGACACCACCAGGATGAGGTGATTACCTGTCTCTTCTCATAAAGTGACCTATGATCTGTCTTATATGTTGAGCTTTTCAAAGTTTAAATGTATAAACTCTTCAATATATTGTCCCCTACAATTTGAAAGTGAGTTAGAGGGTTGGGTCAATTTTCAGGAGAATTCAAGCTCCATAAACCCATTTTGCTTGGATGCACTAGAAATTAGATAACTGAAGTTTGTTTGAATCCTTTATTTAGTATTGTAGAGACTTTCTCACCTCTGATGCAACAGTGGAAACTTCTTTCCCAAGCTAGAGTGCATGCACTCTCTCTCTCCCTAGAAAAAGAATGCCTAGGATTTCTGGTAAAATTATATTAAAAATAGAATTGAAATTAGACTTCTTTCTCAAGCAACGTATGTGTGACCTAGAGCTTATTACTAGAGATATACTCTATAGTGAATGGCAAAGTAATAAAGGGAAAATACTATTGGAAGCAGGTGACATTAAAAATAAAAATGTTTTTGCTTGTGTGGTCTCTTTTCTAAAGAATAAGGACTAAAAGAAAATTATGCCATTTTAAAAATTATTCTCTGGGGAAGCTGGGATGGCTCAGTGGGTTAAGTGCTCACTTTGCAGCGCCAGGGACCGGGGATCGAGTCCTAGCCCCGGCCCGTGTGGAACCATATGCTGGGCTGGGAGCTCCCCCAGTTCAGTTCTCTCTCTCTCTCTCTGTCTCTGTATCTCTCTCTCTCTCTCTCTCTCTCTCTCTCTCTCTCTCTCAGTCAGAAATAAATAAATAAAAATATATTTAAAAAAATTATTCTACACATTAAACTGAAAAATAAAAGCAAGAAATAGTTGACAATATCAAGTGATACTTCCTTTTGAAGAATTAGCCAAAGTACTTTTTTAGCCAGTAACTTGAGTAATCACCCAAAGGCATTTTTCTGCCTTTCTAACAATATCCCACTATACCTTAGGCATAAACCTGTAACATTGCTTTCAACTCATACATCAATGATAAGAATAACAATATTGAGAACTATGTGAAGTAAATTTAAAAATTGGTGAAAAAATAATGAAAGTTGATATTCAATGAATAATGCTAAATAAAATGACTAATAGGTTGATATTTTTGGCACTTAATATAACTTTGAGATATTCAAATTAATATGTACAGAAATAGAAAATTTAATGTGAGTAATCAATGGGCAGAATCTTGAAGAAGAATTTAAACCAAATATTCATACAATAATGTGTAGAACTCTCTGTTTTGAAACCTGAAGCAACACAATTCATCTTATGAATTAGTAATATATTACAACAGTGCTAATTATGCTCCTATAATTAAGCCATGTTATGATTAAGAGTGCCTGCCTTCTCAATTATAAATAAACATTTGAAGCCATTATCTTAGGATTCCATGCTGTTTAGGGGGGTGGGGGTGGCAGAATTTGTCTTTGTCAAAACAAATCAAACCTTAAATAATATGAACCACATTTGTTATTTTCTGCAGCTTTCCTTGTACTTATGTGTGGAAACTAAGACAAGTGTTCATAGTCTTAACTTGCTTGGTTTAAGCAGAATGGATAATAAATCAATAAACAATAACAACAATGACAACAACAATAATAATATCAACAACAACAATAATAATATAATTATAATAGAAAGCCTTGGAAAAATAGCTTAAGACGTTAAGAGTTTACTATAAATCTTTATTCTGCTTCATTTAAGCTAGCCCTCTCTGCTTATTTTTTAAACATAGCTGCAAGGTAGAGTTGCCAACATATCTGAGAAACAGTTTTTTTGTGTGTGAGGGGTACAAACAAGCTACACACAATCCCCTTATATAATCTGAAATGAAATATCATATCTGGCCATTTAATTTCTTTCTGTTTTAGGTGGCACCATTTAATTTATCTGCAATAGATTCCATCTATTCTAAGTAACAGTATAAGGCATAGTAAATCACACTTTTGACCTCATCAAAACATCAAGAAAAATATGTGACAGTATGTTTCCTTTCAGCGATCACTTATTGAGTACAAAGTACCTGTATGTGTACTGCTATGTTCTGGGGGTAAAATGCATAGCTACTGTTTGTTTGGTTTTTAATCAAACAAAGCCTAATGCAGGAATTAGGCAAACAAACAGACACTTACTGTGTATGATACATTCTGTGGGAGAGAAGGTATAATGTGCTACGAGAAAGGTGAAAAACAGAGGATGCCACCTAAGTGACATGAGACAGGGAGGAGTTAGGGAATGTTCCTAGAAGAGACAGCAGCTTACCGTACTTGAGTTTTAAAAGAAGACAAGGTGCTAGCTAGATTGAAAAATAAAGCTGGGCTATTTAGGGGAAGAAAGTCATTGGGCAGAGGGAACAGTATGGGTGAAAGCATAGGATAATAATATTAATAACATGTGTGTTAAGGCTCGGCTAGATGTCTCTGAGGTCTCTGTAATACATTTCCCTCATTTAATCCTTGTGAGAATTGGATGAGGTAGTGATAACAACCACATTTTATAGATAAGGGAATAAATTTTGACAGGCTAATTTAGCAAGGACAATTTATATGTTGTTAAACTGAGGACTTCGTCTTTATTTGTATGATATCAAAGCACATGATCTTAAGGTCTACTTTACTGTACAATATAATGTATTATAGAAAATGCACATTGTTCCGAATTCATCCATTCATTCATTCATTCATTCAGCAAACATTTACTGAGCCAGATGTTGTGCCTGGTCTTAGGGATATAGGACAAATTCAAAGTGATCTCTTTCCAGAGAAAACTTTGGTTTGATAGGATGAATATGGCCATGCAAACAGTGATTTAAGTAGATAGTATATTATATATATTTTGTTAAGAGTTTATATAAGATTCGGTAGGAATATAATGTTTTGGTTAGTGTGGGAGTCAGTGGGTGGTCAAGAGAAGATTAACTGAGGAGATGACACTACCTGAGTGCTGGGGGAAAAAAGGAATGGGAATTCTAGATAATAAAATAAACTGAAAAAAGCCTTTGAGGTAATACCCTGTAATTCTGTATAACTAAAGTATAGAGAGTGGCATGATCAAATTTTGAGAAAAAAGAAAACAAAAAATGTTTTGTGAGTAGAATAAATATTTGGTGATCATTAATTGTGATAAGGGAAAGTGAGAAATACAGAATACTTTCTAGATTTGTGTTTGTGATTACAAATTTCAGGAGAGTGAACATGAGAGATAAAACAGAGTTGAAATTGGAATGGGGAGAAATAATAAAGATAGTAAGTTGGGCAGAGATATGTAGGGCTGTTGGCCTGGAGTTCAGGACTATGTCTTTGTTGAAGATCTAGATTTATAGCCATTCACAGTTATAAAAGTAGATAAAGTTTCTCAGTGGTACGTGGTTGGAGAACAGAAGAGACCCAAAGATAAAATGTGAATTATACCAATATTTTATAAATGGCTAGAGGAGCATAAAAAGATACTGAGTTAGAATGGTTACATACACAGTAAGAGAACCATGAGAGTCATATCATTGAAGTAAAGGAAGAACAGAGTTTGAAGAAGATGAGAGAGCTTCCAAGTATCTTAATGATCCAAACTCATGCAAGACAATGTTTGCAAAGAGTTAGGGTTTAGCATGTGTGTGATTTGGCAGCATTAGCTAAATAATGTAATATTGAAGTACTTGTTGTTGGGACCCGATGGGATCAGAGTGGGATAAAGATCATGTGACTAGCAACCCATGGGAGACTGGAGACCCAGAGCACAGTGCCATTAATTTGCATATTTGTATCATTTTCTTTAGAAACTCCCAGCAGCCCAGGTGTAAAATGAAAAGGCTGATTGTTGTGTTGATCTAGAATTTTCAGAATTGGTGTGGGAGAAAGATAAGGGAACTAGTATAATGAGAGCACTAGGAAGAAGGTAGTTGCATTATGAAGTTTTGAGGTAATGAGAGAAGAAAGCAAGGCATGGAGTGTGGTGATGAATGAGGATAATAACATGGAGGAAAGATACTTTGGAGAGGCCTGGTGAAGGCTGAATCCCCAGGAAGGTTATTTAGATGTTAAATAAAGAGATTTGAAAATTAAATATAACTAAGAATTGCTTAAATAAAAATTGCAAATCAGACAATTTTAAGGAAAACTTGCAGAATTATAAAAAATATTAGGTGCCATTCCATGATAATATAGGTGTATTTTGGATGGCTACAGAACTGAGAGATAAACAGAGCAAAAAGTGTCTTAATGGGACGCCAGGATAGCTCAGCGTTTGAGCATTTGACTCTCAGTTGTGAGGTCCAGAGTTCAATTCCTGGCGCCAGGCAGTGCGTGCCCCATATGCTGAACTGCAGTGCAACTGATAACCACAGAGACAGCTCAGTGGTGAAGCTTCTTGCTTCCCAGTTCAGTTCCTGCCCCGTGGGGCTTCGTATCCACCTGCGGGGAATGGAACCATATCACAACTAATGTTGCACAACTATGGATACTTGTTTGCACTCTACCTCCTCCTCTCTTTCTCTGGCTCTCTCTGGCTCTGTCTGGCTCTCTCTGTCTCTGTCTGTCTCTCTTACCTTGTCTCAAAACAATAAAGTAAATCTTTAAAAGAAAGAATTCCTTAGGAAGCAGCTACTACATAGGAAGCTCAATATTTTATTTTCTCCAAGTCAAGATAATATTTTTCTGTTTGCTCTTCCCTGAAGACTCTACAACTGAATTCCACACCCCACTTGGAGAATTTTAATTTCAAGAAGTCTCAATGCTGAAAAAAATAGGACTACAACAATCTTAATTTCTTGGTCATGACATGCTAGCCTATTAGTTCTCTTGAAATCTTGCTCTGTTGGGTACTTTTTCTCAACGTACAAAGGCTAGTAAAGTATTTCTTAGGAGAGGAGATAATGCCCAGGATTTAGGTTCTGTTCTTCCTGGTGAGTTTGGCATTTCCAAAGGGACTCAATCTTTTCCATTTTGGGTCCCGTTCCCACAAGTCCCCTAGAGAAGCCTCCATGTTCTTCACTGCTCCAGCAATGACCCCCATGAGCATTTTCCACATTGCTCTCTCACAGAAACTGTAACCTTCAGGACTTTGGGGTGTGTGCAGAGGAGAAGGAAGGGGAGAGGGAACACTATAGTCCACCTGCCTACACTTCGTGGTTTCTGTACCCCATCCAAGCCGACCCAAGCACCATCCTGACAGTGTCCTGTCATCCTAAGGTATGTCAGCTGGAACTGGGCTGTTACTGCTGTTTTCTTGCCTTGTGGTGGCTGGTGACCACAGGTCAGCAGGGCTTGCCTATGGCAGCAGCTATACTTCCAGTTGTCACATCACAAATCTGAATGTCATCCTTGAAAACTGCCTTTCTCTCCCTTTCTCTTTGCCTTACTTACATCCAATAATCACAGAATCTTTTAAGTTCCACCTGTTTAATATCTTAAAATGTTGACTATCCTCCATTCTCATTATGCTTAACTTTGCTTTCTCTTCCCTGGATTATAGAAATTGCCTGCTAGAATCTTCTTGCCAGCTTGTCTCCTCAACTTTTCTAAGCAAAAATAATAATATTTTATTTTTTTCTAAAGATTTTTATATAAAATATATACCTAACATACAGCATTATATCAGTTTCAGGGGAATACCATAGTTGTTCAACATTTATATACCTTTTTAAATTTTTTACTTATAGTTAACATTAAGTATTATTTTATGTTAATTTGAGGCATAAAGCATAGTGATTAGACATTTATATAATTTAAGAAGTGATACCCCTGTCTAGCCTAGTACTTACTTCACACTATACATAGTTATTACCATGTTATTGAATATATTCCCTGTGCTTTACATCCCATGACTAGTTCATATTTACCAATCTGTACTTCCTAATCCCTTAACATTTTCCATGCTGCCCCCAGGCACCCTGCCATCTATCACCCCAGAAAATCTAGTACTCATCTGACACCATACATAGTTATGTATATTACAATATTATTGATTGTATTTTTTATTCTATACATTACATCCCCATGACTACTGTGTAACAAACAATTTGTACTTCTAAATCTCTTTTCCTTTATCACACAGTCCCCCAACTCCTCTCCCATCAATTGTCAGCCATCAAAATGTTCTCTGTATGAATTTGTTTCTGTTGTGTTTCTGGTGTGTGTGTGTGTTTAAAGATTTCACATATAAGAAAAATAACAATACATATGTCTTTCTTGGTCTGACGTACTTTACTTAGCACAATACCCTGCAGGTCCATCCATGCCACCACAGATGGCAAGAACTCATTTCCTTCCATGGCTGAGCAATATTCCCATTGTATATGAGGGCTGTCCAGAAAATTTCAGCCATAAATGCCTCTATTTTTCATATTACATGGCTATATTCTTTCTGGACAGCCATGTATATGTACCACCTCTTCTTTATATACTCATTCATCAGTGGACCCACGCTGCCTTCACATCTTATCTGTTGTGCACAATGCTGCCACAAACACCTGGATGTTCATGTACCCGCGAAGTAATGTTTTGGTTTTTTTATGTAAATACCCAGAAGTGGAATTACTGCTTCTTCTTTGTCCCTTGTTATAACATTTGGTTTAAATACTATTTTGTCAGGTAAAGGTATTGCTACCCCCGCTTTTCATTTTAGTTTGTTTCCATTTTCCTGAATAACTTTTTTCAACATTTTACTTTCAGTCCGTGTGTATTTTATTCTGAGTGAGTCTCTTGAATGTGGCATATGTATGGGTGTTGTTTTCTTATCTATTCAGCCACCCTATGATTTTAATTGGAGCATTTAATCCATTTACATTGAAAGTACTCATTGATATATACACAGTTATTGTCATTTTATTATTCATATTTTTATTTATTTATTTATTTTTTTATGTTAAAGAGGTCCTTCTAACAATCTTTGTAATACTGGATCAGTGGTGATGAACTCCTTTAGATTTTTTTATCTGAGGATCTTTTTTATCTGTCCTTCAATTCTAAATGATAATGTGCTGGTGTAGGTTCTTGCTTTTCAAAACTTTGATTATTTCATGACAATCCTTTATGACCTGCAAAGTTTCAATTGAGAGGTCAGCTGAGAATCTTAAGGGAGGTCTATTGTTGGTAACAACATCTTTTCTTTTGCTGCTTTTATAATTCTCTCTTTGTCTTTAACATTTTTTATTTTAATTATGATATGCTTTTTTTTTTTTAAATTTATTGTTAAATTTGATGAGGTTACATTGGTTGGTAACAATTAGACAGTTTACAGATGTACAAGTCCACCTCACATCATTCATGCATCGTATTATGTGCCCATAT
>PVKE010037164.1:0-16038 GCA_004027555.1 Craseonycteris thonglongyai | reverse complement strand
CTTTTTCATATTTACGAACAAATAGTACAACAACTTATACATTGCAGTTGATAAAAAAATTAAATTGCATTTTAAGTTAGTAAAAATCTATCTTGAAAAAGTGTCAGAAAATCGAATTTTTTAGGTACCGCATGTACGGAATGCTGCTATCAAAAGTTGGGTCTGAAAATTTATTTTCTTCATGAGCCTATATCTCGAAGACTTCATAAGTGATTTAAAAAATAAAAAATAGTTTTGAACATATATTTTACTTATCTACCCATACCTCGCTGGAATGCACCTTATACTGAAACACAGTGTATAAACATAGTATGCATTTCACACCCCTTCTTCCCCCTTAGATTACGCCTATGACAACAAGTTGAACGCGACACACTTTTAAGATAAAAAGTAGATCTTATATACAGAAAAGTTGGCCACCCCTGTCTTATATCACTGTTACTAGAGAGGGGACTTTGTTGTAAGGCTAGTGCATCCTTAGATTTCAACCAAGGACATTAATGAAACCCCCAAAGGACCTTATTTCCAAAGATGTTAGTTAGTTTACATTACATTGTAAGGCCTGTGGCATGGGTCCTAAAGACTGCAATAAAAACAACTCAGTGTAAAGGAATCTGAATGTGCTATGCAAATTCGGGAAGATTGAGTCATAGCTATACATTTTCTTCAGCCCTAAGATATACTGACTTCATTTAGTTTTGGTTGAAATAAGCATCCACACTAAAATTAAAAGACTGTTGTTCATCTGTTATTACTTTATTTACCTATTTGATTAGCCCACATTTCTTGTGCCTACTATATGCCAGAACCTGGAAGGCAGTGCTTGATAAGACATTTCTACTATCCTTATGGACTTCAGAACCTATGTAAATCATCAACCTTTAAACAATTACAACACATTATGAGAATCAGTATGAAGGAGATAAGACGAAGGGACATGAAAGAACGAGCCTGACTCAAGGAATGTAGCAAAGCTTCACAGAAGAGGTAATCATTTTTAACGACTGAATAATTAACTATCCTATGGATGACATGGAAGCAGCTAAAGTAAGTCCAATCTATCAATTTGTCTATCATATCTATCATCATCTTTATCTATCTGTCTGCCTGCCTGCCTGCCTGTCTATATATCATCTATCATCTATCTATCTAATCTATCATCTATCTATCATCTATCTATCTGTCTATCTATCTATCTATCTATCTATCCATCTATTTATCTATCTATCTATCTATCTATCTATCTATCTATCTATCTACCAATCATCTAACCTATCTATCCACTCTGTTTTTCCAACGTTTTCCAGTGCTTATAGAATGCATGTAGTTGAGATTATACTGCACATTAACCTTGCATACAGATAATCCAATCAATGAATAATCATGAATGCTTTCTCATGTTCTTAAAAATTCTTAAAGAATATAATTTGTAAAAATAGTTTTTATTGTAAAATAATCATAGAATTATATGCAGTTGCAAAAAATAATCCAGAGATCTCATATACCCTTACCTAGTTTCCCCCAATGGCAACATCTTGCAAAACCATAGTACAATATCACAACTAGTATATTGACATTGATATAATCACAATACAGAAGAGTTCTATCACAACAAGAAAATATAATTTTTAATAACTGCTTAATTCATTTTATGAATATACTGTATCACAATTTATTAATCCTATTCTTGTTTGACATGCAGGTTGCTTTCTATTTGGGACTACAATAACTAATGCTGTAGAGAACATCCTCATGTATAAATCTTTGCCAAAATCTCTGATTATTTCTACAGGGAAAATTCCTTGGAGCGAAAGGATATGTACATTTTAAGGTTCTTAATAATGATTGTGAAGTTGCTTTTCAGAAAGTTTATATCAACTTACACTCATGCAGTGCATAAAAGTGCTTGGCTTAGCATATTAACCAGTGTTGAGTATTCAAAAATCTGCCAATTTGATGAGTGAAAAATTGTATCCTGGGATTCTTTGGTTTATTTTTATAATTATTGAAGGTAAGTATTTATATATACATATATGCCTATGTATATATTAGATTAATTTTTTCTCCTGAGAATTATGCTCTTATCCTTTGGTTGTTTTCTTTTTAATTTATAAATACTCTTTACATATTAAGAATTTTTTTAAGATTTATTTTTATTGTTTTTGACAGAGAGACATACAGAAACAGAGAGAAGTGGGAGGGCCCAGAACAGTCTCCATAGTTGCACATCATTTGTTTTTCCACATAGTTTCATTCCTCAGGTGGGAGCAGAGCTGCACAGGCAGGAACTGGGCTGGGGTCTCACCCTGGTGAGGATTGAACTGGAGTCACTCCCCAGTTCAGCATATGGTTCTGCACAGGCCAGGGCTGGGATTTGATCCTCGGTCCCCGGCGCTGCAAAGTGAGCGCTTAACCCACTGATCCATCCTAACTTCCCCTATTAAGAATTTTTTAACAGCTTTGAGATAAACTTTAAAAACCATGTATTTTACTCATTTAAAATGCATAATTCCATGGTTTTTACTATATTCACAGAATTGAGCATCCATCAGCAATAATCAATTTTAGAACATTTCATTACCCTAAAAACAGAATTCTAATACACTTAGGTGTTACTCCCAATCCCTTCATCTTCCCCATTCCCTGGTGACCACTATTCCACTATATTGCCTGTTCTGGACATTTCATATAAATGGATCATAAAATGTGTGATCTTTTGTGACTGGCACCTTTCACTTAAGTATATTGTTTTCAAGATTCATCAATGTTGTAGCATGTATCAGAATTTCATTCCTTTTTAAAGCCAAACAATATTCCAATGTATGGATATAACACATTTTGCTTATCCATGCATCTGTTGATGGGCATTTGTTTCAACCTTTGGGCTTTATGAATAACACTGCTATTAACATTTATGAATTAATACAAGTCTTTGCGTGGACACATATTTATTCCTCTTGGGTAGATACCTGGGAGTGGAATTGCTGGGGTTGTATGATAACTCTATATTTAACTTTTTGAGGACCTGCCAGACTGTTTTCCACACTGACTGCAATATTTTACACTCCCATCAACAATGAATAAGATGAAATACTGCCATTTGCAACAACATGGATGGACCAAGAGATCATTGAGCTAAGCAAAATAAGCCAGACAGAAAAAACCAAGGACCATATGACTTCACTCGTGTGAAATATAAAACTGAAAGTAAAAAAAGAAACAAAAACTCATTTTCACAATTAATAGTTTAGTGGTTACCTGAGGGTAAAGGGGAAGGTGGGTGGGTGAGCAGGGGATGGGGAGGGAGTAGGGAGGATGAATCAAATATATGGTGATGGAGAAAGAGCTGATTCTGGATGGTGAGCACATAATGTAATGCATAGATGACGTAATGTAGAGTTGCACACCTGGAACCTATGTAATTTTTACTAACCACTGTCACCCCAATAAATTTAACAATATAAAAAACAATGAATGTTGGTTCTATTTCTTTACATTCTTGCCAATACTTGTCTTTTTTATTATAACCATTTTAGTGGGTTTAAAGTGGTATTGCATTATGATTTTGACTTGCATTTACCTGATGGTTAATGATGTTGATCATCTTTCCCCATACTTCTTGAGCATTTGTATATCTTCCTTGGAGGCATATCTGTTCAAATGCTTTTCCCATTTTTAAAGTGAGTTTATTTGTCTTAAGAGTTATAAGAGGGGAAGCTGGGATGGCTCAGTGGGTTAGGTTCTCATTTTGCAGCCCAGGGGACCGAGCATCGAATCCTGGCCCTGGCCCATGTGGACCCATATGCTGAACTGGGGAGTGCGCCCAGTTCAGTTCTCACCGAGGTGAGATCCCAGCCCAGTTCCTGCCCTGTGCAGCCCCGCACCCACCTGTGGAATAAAACTGTGTGGAAAAACCAATGATGTACAACTATGGAGACTGTTCTGGGCTCTCCCCCTTCTCTCTGTCTCTGTATCTCTCTGTCAAAAACAATAAAAATAAATTAAAAAAAAAAAAAGATAATCTTTTTATATTCTGGCCACTAGTCTCTTGTCAGATATATGATTTGCAAACATTTTCTCCCATTCTGTGAATTCTTTTCATTTTCCTGATAGTGTTTTTTTAATGTACATGTAACCAAAAAATTTTACATGAAATTTAGTTTATCTATTTGTTCTTTTGTCGTTTGTGCTTTTGGTGTGATATCTAAGAAACCATTGCCCAATTCAAGGTCACAAAGATTTATACCTTTGTTTTCTAATAGTTTTGTAATTTTAACTTCTACTTTTAGGTCATTGATCTACCTTGAATAATTTTTGCATATGATATAAGGTACAGGTCCAAATTCATTCTTTTGCATATAGATACCCAGTTGTCCTAGCATCATTTGTTGAAAAGAATATTCTTTCTCCATTGAACTGTCTTGTCAGTTTCATCCTCCAGATACCACCATTAGCGCTTTGTATCCTTCCAAACCATTTTCTGTGTGTGTGTGTGTGTGTGTGATGTAAAAAGTGGAATCAAACTATGAATATTGTTTTTCATCTTACTTTTTTCTCTTGACAATATAGAAGAACATCTTTCCATATATGGGTCAATCACATACTTTTTTTATTATGCTAAGTAAAGTGTTCTTCACCACATGATTATAAAAATATCCTCCTGATAGTCATGTAGTTCTTTCTTTCTTTCTTTCTTTATTTTTGACAAAGAGAGAGAGATACAGAGACAGAGACAGAGAGATAACTGAACTGGGGGAGCTCCCCAGTTCAGCATATGGGTCTGCACAGCCGGGGCCGGGATTTGATCCCCGGTCCCCAGTGCTGCAAAGTGAGTGCTTAACCCACTGAGCCATCCCAGCTTCCCCTGTAGTACTTTTATAGACTGGTATTCTTGTTTGTTTGTTTGTTTTCAGATTTATTTTATTAAGAGAAGGTAAGAGAGAGAGAGAGAGAGAGAGAGAGAGAGAGAGAGAGAGAGCGCAGTTTCCATAGTTATATGTCACTAGTTGTGACATGGTTTCTGGCATTCTTGTTTTTAACTTCAATTGTTGTAAATGAACAACTATAGCATCAGTGGAATTCTTAATGTTGACACATTCAGAGAGCTTAAACTGACTAGAAAAAGAGGTGTCTCTGTGTGTGTGTTCCTCCCTTACTCACTCTTGCCTTTTGTACTTTGTACAGACCCATTCTCCTCAGGTATACATCAGTGAATCTCCACAGAAGGTTCTCTTGGAATGATTGGCCTGTGCAACATCAGACCACTCTCCTGACAGAGCATTGTGAAAAAGACAGGATTAAAGAAAGCAGTGACACTTGCAATCCCCATGAAGTCTTCTAGCATTGTAACAAAATTGGGTGAATCCCTGTGGCACTGACTTGGTTTCAGACTTGCAGTTTTTATGTTGACACCCCCCTGGCCTCTTAGCTGGCTGCAGCTTCCTGAGCAGGACTCCCACAGTCCCCGCCATTCCTTTCTTACAGGCCTGTGGAACCCCATTTTTTTCTGTCCCATTCCTGGGGTGGGGGTGGGAGGAGGTGGCGGGTGGGGGCTTTAGGGAAAGGAAGGAGCTCTAGCTTATTTCTCTACCACTTGGCTTCTTTAAGAACACGTTAAGATTTCCAAGCCCCTGAGGGATGGCAGCCCAAGTGTCTATAAATTATAGGGGCTTCCCTAGGACTCCAGAGTTTGAATCAGGGATCTAGAGGGTATGAGACTTAGAATTCCTAAGAGATCGGAGAGTGTGTGTGTGTGTGTGTGTGTGTGTGTTTGCATTGGGGGTACAGAGGGCATATTCCAGCTTCAGCACAGCCCCTTTCAGACTATCTAGGGCTAGTCTCCTCTTGGCTCCGGGAAGGGATAGTAGGCCTGGCAGGGCCACCTGCTTGTGCTGCACTGAGCAACTCCCCCCAGCGCGGCAAATCTTTGCCTTGGCCACTGCTGGCCGGGATGCTAAGGAACCGCCAAGACTTGCAAGAGTTGCCATGGGAGTGCGAGGCCGGCCGGCTCCTCCCACCACGTGTGCTAGCCTAGCCCGGCCTTCCCTCCCTGACAATGGGCGACGCCACAGGGGTTCTCCCTTTTGACTACTTAAGCCCGTCCTCCATAGCCCCCGCCTCCTCCCATCCTCCTGGAAGTTAAGCGGGGGCGTGTATGCATACCCTGGAGGAGTTGCCTTCGCGGTGGAGGCAGCCAGAAGCACTCCACTGGGACCCCAAACTCCCAGCGAGTTCCAGGGCTCCGGGCGCACTGAGCGCCCGGCCTCCGGCTCCCCTGGCCCTACTGGTGGGCTCCAACGGGCCGGCAGGCTGGCTGAAGCGGCGCCAAGCGGCGCCGGCGGCAGGACCCCTCCGCTGGTGCGTGAACGCGGAGGGGCAGACGCGGAGCCGAGTACGGCGGCCGGCTACCAGAGTGCTGGTCTAGGGCCGGACTCCGGCGAGCGGATGGCGGCGGAGGGCTCCGAGCCCTACTTGGGCTCTCCCACGCCCGCGGCGCCGCACGTGCTTACGGCCTCCGCGCCACCGGTCCCTGAGCTGGGCACCAGGATCCCGAGCTTGCCGGAGAACCTGGACGGCTGCACGTCCGTGCCGCCTGCCCAGAATACCCCTGAGCAGGTGGACATGGCCGTGACCCTGAAGCACCTGAAGGCTGAGAAGTTTGGCAAGAACTTCCTCTGCCTCCTACAAACGGTCTTCGTCTCAGGTTTGTGCCCTCCAGCGTGCGCCACCCGGCGGCCCCAACTCCTGCCTCACTCGCTTGCGCGCTCCTCTCCTCACCCGCTCCCTTCCCAGCCCGCCCGGACGGCGTGCGCACTTTGTCTTCCCTCGCCCCGCGCGAACGCACACCCGTCCCCGCTGCGGTGGCGCCCCCAGCTCCCGTTGTTCGTCTGCCCGCCGCCGCCGCGCTGCGGGATGCGCCTCTCTCCCCTCTGGGGCCGGCCAGGAGCACAGTGAGAAGGATGCGTGTTCGGCGACGTGAGGGTGTCTCCGCCGTGGCCGGTGCAGGTCTCTTCTCCACACCCCGTCCCGCTTCTGTGTGTTACCCGAGAGGTGGAGATGGACGGGTATCCAACCATGCCTCTCGCAGACCAGAAGCCAGCCTCCCGAGGGTGCACTTCCCTTGTAATAGTCCCCACATGCTGGAAAAACGAGGGGCAGGCATTGATAGGAGTTTGGGGAAGCAAGTCCAAAAAGGCGCTGGGATTCTGAGACGGGCGGCACCTCAGTTGGAGGAGGAGTTGTGGAGCTGGGCCGCCGCCGACTCGCGCTTTCACCCGGGTAGTCCATCTTTTCAGCTTGGTCCTTGAGCTTCCTGCCTCGTGGGGCCCGCGCTACAAAGGCAGGAGTTTTTGTTTGTCCTCTCGGACAAACAAGCATAAACAGCGCCAACAAACTCCAAACTTTTACTGCAGCGGTTGCGGTTTGGGTTAGGAGTGTGAGTGGTGTAACGTGGGCTTGATCACTTGCCAGCCGTGATGCACCCGGTTTACCCAGCCGGAGGGGCTAAGCTGCGAGGACTTCAGTTCCTTTGTATCCTGCAGACTTGGGTCCGGGAACAACCCGACAACAGGGTGCAACTCTGGGACCTTACATTCAGCCAGGGCTTTTCAGACGAGTCTGCGAAGTACGGTAAGTGATGGGCATGCCTTCCTTTGCCCCCATGGTCGTCTTGGCTTAGCAGGTGCTAAGCCTTGCAATGGGAGTGTTGGCATCCCCAAAACAGACTTGGTGGCTGTTTTCTGCAAATGGGCTGGCGAAAACTCAAATTTCAAATATCCCTCCTTATTCAGGGATATCCACCAATCCCAAGGACTGGCAGGCCCTCGTTTCCTGGGCATTATGATTCATCGCATCACCTACAAGACACCAGTTGCTGTGCTGTGTTTTTAGAGGCTTGCATTACTTTTCTGCCTTTAAGCATTTTTAGCAGTGAGCTCTTACTTCCTACGGACCAGTAGAGTGTCCTGAAAGTGGTTTGTACCTATGCTGTTAGAACACACACCATATCACAATAATTTTACTTGTGAAAAGGATTTCATGTATTTTAAAAATATTCAAATTAAAAACTATGTTTCAAAGCTTTGCATTGTGGTACAGAACTTTCTGAAAGATCACTTCAGTAATGACCATTTGTATATTGCTCACTACTACAAACATGCTGCAGTGTGATAAGCTAATTACACATACCAGTGCAGGATCTTATGTGAGGCAGCCAGAAGAGGGAACAAGGGACTCCACTTAGGGACTTAAGGAAGACTTCAGGAAAAGGGTGCGGTGTGAATTGAATCTTCAGGGATGCATACAAATTTCCAGTTGGACTGGGGTTGGGGATGGAGTGTGGTGGGATAGGGAGGGGGTGGGGTATACTAAGCAAAGGAAGGAAGATGTACCAAGCCAAAAGGCCACAGCTTAGTACACTTGGGGAATTATTTTCTTTTTAATGATTGGAGTATAAAAATTGTGGAAAGTCAAGAGAGATTAATTTGGAGAGGTAGACGGGGCTGGATTTGGAGAGCCTTGTAAGGCATATTAAAGGGCTTTACTTTCATTTGTTGGGCAGTGGGGAGCCATTGGAGTGTTGTAATAGGGGGAACAACGCAAGGCTGCTGAATATTGTACAGGTTGTGTACTGTAAAACCCTTAGGGACTCCATTCACACAGACTGGTCCCATGAATGATGCCCTTGCTAGGGTTGTGCAGTGCACAGTGTGCATGATGGTTGGTAGTGGCAATACATGGTGGGGCTTCTTGCTTTTACAAGTATTAGTCTGGTAGTTGTGTGGAGGACACTGTGTGAAGTATGCAGCAGAGGTGAAGAGGATCTGATGTAGAGTGGCCAGTTAGAAAGCAGTTGTAGAAAGCAGGGCAAGAGTTGGTGAAGGCATGGAGAAGTCAGTTCTGGGAATAGGGTCAAGGGGAGAAGCTTGAGGAATTGAGAGGGTAAAAATGATTTGACTTGGTGACTAGGTGTGAGGTTTGAAGGACAGAGAAAGTAGACTAGGTTAATTCCATGTTTCTGATTAGGGTCCCTGGGTGGGGAGAGATATCCATTAAGGCAGGAAATGGAAGAACACATTTTGGATTTAATTTTGGGTATGTTGTTTCCTTGGAACATTCAGAGAGAGTTGATCAGTACTCTCACCTGTGGTGTCCATTCAACAACTCCTGGCACTGAAGTTCTTTCCTTAAATGTACTTATATGAGTTATCTTGATAACTCAGAAAGTTTAGTGTAGAAGTAGCCCACATTTATTATAAAATTACTCTTTGAACGTGTCCTTAACTAAATGGGTTCCCCACCTCCACTGTCCTTGCCTGATGATGGAACAAAAAAAGGAAAGAAAAAAAAAAGAAAGAAATGTTTTGCATTCCTTATAGGACAAAAGAATGCAAACTATACTGATCTTCTAAGGTAACCAAGATAACTTAGATTAGTAGTTGTGAAAACCTATTCAGTGCAAATTCTCAATTTTGTCAGAGTTTAGCTGAAGATGTGTAAGTCACAGCTAAAGTTAATTCTTTAATATGCATTCCAACATGGTATAAAAATGTGTTTCAATAATGATGGTTTGTTTACTGGGTAACACTGTACTCGGAGTTCCACACACCTGAATTTATGGGTAACTACTGAGCTTCAGCCCCTTTAGTGCTTGATTCCCTCCACCCACAGTTCTCTAGCCATTTTGTATTGAAAGCTTTTGAAAAAGATTATTTGCCTTCCTGACTCCTGGACCTGGAAATAATTGCATCCTTCTCAATGACTCATGATTAGTCTTTTTTTTTAATTGTTAAATTTGATGAGGTTACATTGGTTGGTAACAATTAGACAGTTTACAGATGTACAAGTCCACATCACATCATTCATGCATCGTATTATGTGCCCATCACTCAGTATCAGTTCCCCTTCCATCACCTTATACCTAGTGCCCACTCCCACCTCCCCCGACAACTGTCCCCCCTCCCCCCCCATCCTGGTAACCACCAAACCATTGAGTGTGTCCATACTGCTGGTGCCCTCTCCCACCTCCCCTCCCTCTCTCCTTCCCCCCTCCTCCATGATTAGTCTTATATAACAGCATTAGCTATTTTGATGTGCTGTATATAGTGTTGCCTCAAGGGCCCCTAAACTATGGAGAGCTATTGTTTGTCCCTACATTATATTGGACACAGACTGTTCTGACTCTTAATTTGTAATAGCTGGGTTGTTTTTTTTTATTTTCCATATATTCTCCTCTCTCTTAGCTGTCATTTGTTGCTACTGTTATTTTAATGGTTTCTACTAACCTGCAGTAAGTACCTGATCCTGCATGCTGCCTCCTCCATTGCTCCTTTTCATGTGTTATTAGCTAGGAAATGAGACAACCAAGCTTGTTGCCATTGTCTGCAAAATATGAGCAAAAAGGCTATGAGTAGGGCTGTGGTAGTATGCTACTTATGTATATGAGTTTTAGTATATGCACTCTGTTACCTATTCTGTTTGCATAAAAAAAATTATTTTCTTTATTTCTAGTTCTTGTGTTCTGGAGGGTTGATACTATTAAATAACTTATTGGTAAAACCTGTGTTCTGTTGTAAATTGGGATATTACAATACATGAAACTAATATTTTAGTTTCTTATAAAACAAGCAAAGTTCTCAAAATCTATCAAAATTAAGATGCATTTTATTCATTGCATTTCTCAGGCATGCCTGTAAGTGCTTGACACTAAGAGGTACTTCCATCTTAGTTGTCCCCAAGGATTGAAAGAAAGTGCCCTTTTACACCATCTTCTCAAGTAAGCACCCTCTGAAGAGACAATAAAAAATCTGTACTTCTCCTGCTCCAGGGCAAAAGCAGAAGTCAGCCCCATTAGAGGAGATGCCCCTTATTTGATTGCTGCCAAGGTCTTGTCCTGGAGGCAGTTGGCTCCTGGCAAGAGACCAGTGTCTGCCACAATGTCCTCCCATTATTTTTCACCCAAACCCTTCCCTCATTGTATATGTAGGACAGGTGTAAGTGTCTGACTGACTTCTTGTTAACTTTCAGTACTGGGAAGGTGATATCGATCAAAGACCTAAAGGAGAGGTGAAGATGTTATCAAGGGTATCTGAGTGAGGGAAGTGTTCCTGGCAGAGGGGACAGTTGATGTAAAGGCTCTGAAATGAGAGAGTACTGACAAGTTCAGGGAACAGGTAGGGGACCCGTGTGGCTGAAGCAGTGAGTGCATGTGTGCTTGCATGTCTGTAATGAAGCCAAAGAGGTAATGGATCTGAATCGTACAGGGCTTGGCAAGGGCTTTGGCTTCTACCTGAGTCAGCTGAGGAGCTATAGAAAGGTTTTGAGAAGAGTGGCTTGCGACCATTCTGGATGCTTTTGTTGAGAATAGGTTAAATGCAGAACAGAGGTGGAAGCAGAGAGACCAATTAACAGGCTATTAGGATTGATGATGGTGGTTTGTCTCACGTAATAATGGAGGTGGTGATGAGTGGTGAGTTTCTGGATATACTTTGAAGCTACAGTCCAAGGGCTGTGCTAATGATTTGGCCATGCAATATGAGGGAAAGGGAGGAGTCAAGGATGTCTTAAGAGTTTTGATTTGAGCAAATGGATGGCAGGAATTGTCATTAATGGAGATGGAAATGCCTGCAAAGTGTGTAGTTTTATGGAGGAATTCAGTGAGGATCAGAGTTTGGTTTGGGACCTGTTAGCGTAGAGATGCCTATTAGCTGCTCATGTGGAAATATCGAGGAGGAAATTGGATATAGGACTCTGGCATTCAAGGAAGAGATCTGGGCTGGGGATATAAATTTGGTGGCCTTGTAGGTGGCATTTGCAGCCTGGGTGAGTGAGTATAGCTAGAAATAAGTCAGAAGAGGCAGTTGTTTGTTTGCTGTCAATAGAGACTCATTGATGACCCATGACTCTTTCCCAAAGCAACATTTATTTGGGAAGGAAGGAAAACAGCACAAAGAAGAATTAGTGCTCCAAAAAGACAAATTATTTCTGTGGTTTGTTGTTCAAGTGTCTGTGCTGTCCAAGTTTGCTCACAGGTCACTTTGATTCATCTCATGTTCCTTTACCCACAGTTAGGAACCAACATAATCTATGCTTGGGGATGAAGAAATGGTCTATATTTAAAGTTCTCCAAAGAGAGAAACTACAATTTCAGTGTTAAATGGTCCTTTATGGGTACAAGAAATCTGTGGCTTAGTCATAGATGGCTTAAATTCACGTGGCAAATGAATCTCTCTCCATTTTATTCTTCAGTAGAAATATTAAGCAGCTATTATTGCTTTCCAATTGGGACCTTTATTCAGTTAATTCCTATCATTTCCAATATGTGGTATAGTTTTATTCTAAAAATTATTTTTTAAATGGAAAACCAAAGGCTTATTGCAGATTGGAAAGAAGGACCAATTTGGGGCTTATAAAATAGTTGAATTTGCAAATAAATATATTAATAGTGACATTTTAATATATTGAAATTTTGTCTTGAACATAGATTGTCTTCTCCCTGACTCTCTTTGAAATATTTATTAATGACATTGTAATCTCTGCCACAAAGAAATTAAGTTGGTTATATTTTTTACATTATTTGTTACATTTATTAGGGTGACATTGGTTGGTTATTAACCCTGCAGATGCTGCAAAAGCAGACTTCAGCAGCAAGTATACTTTATATATGTGTGTTCTGTCTCTGGAAAATTATTAGCAACTTTATGGAGATTATGTGTATTCTGTTTTCAGGTAATTTTTTTGCATTAATCTGAACAGGGAAAGCGCCGCCACTCCTAGCAAGGAGAGCAGAAAAAGAGTTTTTTTAAGAGGGCAAATGGGAGAAACAGGATCCCATTCTACTTTTTCTAAACAGCTCTATTGAAATATAATTCACATACCATACAATTAACCTATTTAAACTATACATTTTAGTGGTTTTTAGTATAATCACAAAGCTGTGCAATCATTACCACATTGTTCCAGTATTCCACATTGGAACATTCCTATCACACCAAAAAGAATCCCCTGTACCCACTAGCCTTACCATTAGCTGTTACTCCCCATTTCCTCCAAGCAGCCTTTCCCCCTAGTCCCTAGCAGCCAATAATATACATTTTCTACCTTTATAGATGTGCCTATTCTGGATATTTCACATAAATAGAATCATATAATTTGTGACCTCTTGTGACTGGCTTCTTTTGCTTAGCATGACGTTTTCAAGTTTCATCCATGTTGTGGCATGGATCAGTAAATTTACTTCATTCTTTTAGATAGCTGAATATTATTGCATCGTATAGCTATAGGCTACATTTTAAATATCCACTCTTCAGTTGTAGAACATTTGAGTTGTTACCACCTTTTAGCTATCATCAGTAATGTTTCTTTGAACATTCTTATACAAGATTTTTGTGTGGACATATGTTTTCATTTCTCTTGAGTATATAGGGGTGGAAGTGCTAGGTTGTAGTATCTTTAAAGTTCTGGGGAATTCCCAGATTATTTTCCAAAGCAGCTGTAACACTATTCCCACCATCATTGTATGAGGGTTCCAATTTCTCCACATTCTCCCCAGGATTTTGTTAGTCTCTGTCTTTTTGGCTCCAACCATCCTAGTGGGTGTGAAGTGGTTTCACATTGTGCTTGTGATTTGCATTTCTTGAATGACTGGGGATGTTTAGTATCTTTTCATGTGCTTATTGGTGGCCATTTGTATATCTCTTTTTGTATAGACATTTTGATAAATATCTATGTAGATTCTTTACCCATTTTTAAATAAGGTTATTCTTTTTGTTTAATTGTAAGAGTTCTTTATATAATCTGGATTCAAGACCCTTATCAGATATTTGGTTTGTGAATATTTCCTCCCATTTTGTGGGATTTTACCTATTTGTTTTTATTTTATTTATGCTCTCGTTTTCAATTCTTTTTTTTAATTAAGGTATAATTGACACATAACTTTATTAGTTTCAGGTGTACAACAAAATTTGATATTTGTATATATTGCAAAATGATAACAATAAGTTTAGTTAACATCTGTCACCGTAAATACTAGTTAAATTTTTTTTCTTGTGATGAGAACTTTTAAGATCTAATCTATTCTCAGCAACTTTCAAATATGCAATATGGCATTGCTAACTGTAGTGACCATGGTGTATGTTATATCCCTATGGCATTTATTTTATAACTGGGAGTTTGTGCCATTTGACCCCCTTCATCTATTTCACTCAAGATCTCTCCTAAGCCAGTAATCTGTTCTCTTTATCTATGACCTTGTTTTTTGCTTGTTTTAGATTCCACATATAAGTGAGTTCCTAAGGTATTTGACTTTGTCTGACTCATTTCACTTAGCACAAAAACTTCAAGGTCCATTCATGTTGTCATATAGCTACATTTCAATCTTTTTTATACTGGAATAACATTTCATTCTCTCTGTGTGTGTACACATACCTCACAACTTATCTATTTATCCATTAATGGACACTTAGGTTGTTTCCATATCTTGGCTATTGTAGCTAATGCTACAATGAACATGGGGGTATATCTATCTTTTTTTTTTGGATAAATACCTAGAATTGCTGGGTCATATGGTAGTTCTATTTTTAAATTTTTGAAGAAACTCCTACTCTTTTTCATAATGGCTACACCAATTTATAGTCCTACCAAAAGTGCATGAGGGTTCCCTTTTCTCAACATCCTCATAAATCTTTGTTATTTCATATCTTTTTGGTAATAACCATTCTTAACAGGTTGTGAAGTATGTATGTATTGTGGTTTTGAGGTGCATTTCCCTGATGATTAGTAATGTTGAGTATCTCTTCATGTACCTGTTGGTATTTTTTCCCCTTGCTCCTGTGCTTTTGGTGTTTTATATAAGGAAATATTGCATAATTCAAGGTCACAAAGTCAAACCTATGGTTATGTCTGAGTTTTATAGTTTTCACTCTTACATACAGGTCTTTAAACCATTTTGAGCTGATTTTTGTGTATGATGTGAGTTAGGGCCCAACTTTCTCTTGCATGTGCATATATCCAGGGTTTCTAGAAGTATTTGTAGAAAAAAAAAATTCTTTCACCACTGAAATGTCTTATTACCCTAGTTTAAATTAGTTAACTATAGACGTAAGATTTTATTTCTGGACTCTCAGTTCCATAGCCCTGATTAGTCTATAAGTCTGTTATTATACCTATATCACATTTTTTTTCTTTTTTTATTAATCGTTATATTTATTGGGATGACATTGGTTGGTTAAAATTACATAGGTCTCAGTGTACAATTCTATATTACATCGTCTATGTATTCCATTATGTGCTTACCACTCATTTTCTTTTTTTTTAAATATATTTTTATTTATTTATTTATTTTTGACAGACAGAGACAGAGACAGAGACAGAGACAGAGACAGAGACAGAGACAGAGACAGAGACAGAGACAGAACTGAACTGGGGGAGCTCCCAGTTCAGCATATGGTTCTGCAAGGGCCGGGGCCGGGATTTGACCCCCGGTCCTCAGCGGTCCTCAGCGCTGCAAAGTGAGCGCTTAACCCACTGAGCCATCCCGGCTTCCCCACCACTCATTTTCTTGATTACTTTTGCTGTGGACTAAAATTTGAGACCAGAAGCATGAATTTTCCAACTTTGTTTTTCTTTTTTAAGGTTTTTTTTGCTATTCTGGGATCCTTGTATTTCCATATTAAATTTAGGTTTAGCATATATTTTTCTGCATAAAACAATAGCTGGAATTTAGCTAGGGATTGCACTGAATCTGTAGCTCAACTTAGGGAATGTGTGAATCTCATTTTTATAGTTGTACAAACTGAGGTTTCCGCATATATGGGACATTCACATTATAGGTATTTAAAAATTATTTACTACAATGTGTTATTCATCTGTCATTTTTCATGAGTTAAGAAGGATTATAATAAATTTTTATAATGAGAATTAGTCCAGAGGACCTTCTAAAACCTTAAGAGGCAAAAAAGTAAATATTCCAAGTGCTCTCCCAAGGAAAAACAAAAGCACAAATAAGACAAACAAAGCACAACCACTAACTCGATTTCCTTA
>PVKE010037163.1:0-16033 GCA_004027555.1 Craseonycteris thonglongyai | reverse complement strand
AACAAAGACACAGAGACCTATGGACACACTCAATAGCTTGGTGATTGCCTGAGGGAAGGGAAGGAGGGGGGAAGGAGAGAGGGAGGGGAGGTGGGAGAGGGCACCAGCATTATGGACACACTCAATAGTTTGGTGGTTACCTGGAGAGTGTGGGGAGGAGGGGGGAAGAAGAGTTGGGGGGGAGTGAGGGAGGGGGGGAGTGGGCACCGGATATGTGGTGATGGAAGGGGAGCTGATTCTGGGTGGTGGGCACATAATGCGAAGCATGGGTGATGTGATGTGGACTTGTACATCTAGAAACTATCTAATTGTTACCAACCAATGTCACCCCATTAAATTTAACAGTAAAAAATAAATAAATAAATACACCATGCAAACCCTAAAAAAAAAAAAAAAATTACACTTTGCTAAAAAAAAATATGTATATATGGCTAGTTAAGCACAAATCAATGATAGCTTAAACTATGGCAATATTCACTAGATGTTTAGTTTCTGCTTTTTGCTTTAAGATAATGTTACTGATATATACCTCTGTGGTATTTTGAAGAATCTTGGTTCTTCAACCCAGCTCCCCTTGTTCTCATAACATAATTTTGTGTTCCTGATGTACTGTGTCTTTGTCAAGCAAGAGGAGAAAACTCCAGGGTGACAAGGAGAATTTGAATTTATTTTGTGTAAGAAATAAAGGCTTTTAAGAAAGTTGCAGTTTTTCCCTATGCAGAATGATAATCCCTGACGGTTTGTCATATATGACCTGTATTATGCTGAGGTAATTTCCTTCTATTGTGACTTTATTTAGTGTTTTGATCATTAGTGAATGATTTATCTTGTCAAATGCTTTTTCTGCATCAATTAATATAATCATGTGATTTTTATCTTTTATTTTGTTCATGTGGTATATCATGAATTGATTGATTTGTGTATGCTGAACCATCCTTGTGATTCTGGGATGAATCCCACTTTATCATGATCTATAAAAATTTTAATGCATTATTCTATTCTAATGACTAGTGTTTTGATCAGTATTTTTGCATTGGTGTTCATCAGAGATATTTGTCTGTAGGTGTGTGTGTGTGTGTGTGTGTGTGTGTGTGTGTGTGTGTGTGTGTTGTCCTTACCAGGTTTTGGTATTAGGGTAATGTTGGCCTCATAGAATGAGTTGGGAAGTATTACCTCTTTAATTTTTCTGGGAGAGTTTCAGGAGGGTAAATGTTAATTCCTCTTTGAATGCCTGGTAAAATTTATTAGTGAGACCATCTGGTCCTGGACCTTTGTTTTGGGGGAGGTTTTGGATGATTGTTTCGGTTTCCTTACTGTTGATTGGTCTATTTAGATTAGGGTATCCAGTTCTTCTTGGTTCAGGCTAGGTAGACTGTATGTTTCTAGAAACTTGTCCATTTCTTCTAGGTTGCTAAATTCAGTGGCATACAGCCATTCACAGTATTCTCAGAGGATCCTTTGTATTTTGTGGTATCAGTTATAATTTTCCCTCTTTCATTTCTTTTTTTTTTTTTTTTTTAAGATTTATTTTATTGTTTTTGACAGACAGAGAGAGAGAGACAGAGAGAAGGGGGCCCTCTTTCATTTCTAATTTTAGTTTTTGTTTCTTTTCTCTTTTTCCTTTTGTGAGCCTACCCAGGGATTTGTCAATTTTATTAATTTTTCTGAAGAACCTGCTCTTTGCTGCATTAATATTTTCTATTGGTTTTTTATTTGTTCTCCATTTCATTAGGTCTACTCTAAGTTTTTATTATTGTCTTTCTTCTTCTGACTTTGGTTTTTTGTTGTTCTTCTTTTTCTAAGTCTTTAAGATGTGATGTTAGGTTATTTACCTGTGATTTTTCTTTGTTTCTTGAGATAGGCCTGTAGTGATATAAATTTCCCTCTTATTACTGCTTTCACTGCACCCCAGTAATTTTGATATATTGTGGAATATAACTGACAATAACAAAGAAACAAAAACTCATGGACACAGTCAATTGTTCAGTGGTTAGCTGAGGCGGAGGGGGAAGGGGGAAGGGGGTGGTTGAGGAGGGAGGGGGCATCAAATATATAATGATGGAAGAGGAACTGACGCTGGGGGTAAGCACACAATGCAATACATAGACGATGTAATGTAGAGTTGTATACCTGGAACCTATGTAATTTTTACTAACTAATGTCCCCCCAATAACTTTAACAAGAAAATTAGAAATAAAAAGAAAGTTAGGGGAAGCAGGGATGGCTCAGTGGGTTAAGTACTCACTTTGCAGCCCCAGGGACCAAGGATCAAACCCCAGCCCTGGCTTGTGAGGACCCATATGCTGAACTGGGGAGTGCCCCCAGTTCGGTTCTCACTGGGGTGAGACCCCAGCCCAGTTCCTGCCCTGTGCAGCCCTGCCCACCTGTGGAATGAAACTGGAAAAACCGATGATGTGCAGTTATGGAGACTGTTCTGGGCCCTCTTTCTTCTCTCTGTCTCTGTCTCTGTATCTCTCTCTCTCTCTCTCTCTCTCTGTCAAGTACAATAAAAAGAAATTTAAAAAAAAAAAGAAAGAAAGAAAGTTGCTACTAGCTGTTGATGCCCAGAAGTCTGGTTGCCCAAAATGAAGAAACATAGACTTTCCCCTCAGTTTTCCAAAACTCTCCCCACTTTCCTCCCAGGCTTCATAAAACCCCTTCTTGTGCTCTTTGGGAGGGTTGAGTTTGATCACTATCCCTCTCCTGTCCTCTTGTTTTGGCCAAACTAAATAATCCTTTCTCTATCTCCAAGCACCAGTATCTCAGTGTTTGGGTTTACTACTGCATCCTGTACACAAACCTGAATTTTGAGAGGTAAGTTGGTATCATAACCACCCCCGTTTTAGAGATGAGCAACAAAAACACTTGCTCCAAAAATAGTTTTCATGCTGAATTGGAATGATATTTCTCTTATTTGAAGTTCATGTTCTCTAATTTTCCACAGTTGATGTTTAACTTTTCCAGGATCACTTGTGGTCAAAGAGTCTAAAATTCCAGAATTTAGATCTTTTAAACAATGTTTCTTTTAATCAGTTCTATACACATTTACCAAAAGAAAAAAAAATTTTTCTTGTGACTGTCCACATTTTGATTGTACAAAAACTGTACCAAAATGATCTGTTTTTAAAAATTAATAATTGATTGAACTCTGAAAAATTCTTTATAACACAAACATTTTATTTGGTAAGGTCAATAATATTTTTTTTTCCAGTTTACAGATAGAGAACTCAAGAAGTATTTATATTTGTCTCAACTAAAACATTTTCCTATAAAAAAAGAAACAAAATAGTTAAAAGATTTTAAAAGACTCAGAATGAGGAGGGTAAAGGAAGTCAAATACATGGTTATAGAAGGAGACTGGACTTCAGGTGATGAACTCACAATTGAGGATCAGATGTTATATTGTAAAGATATACATCTGAAACTTATATAGTGTTACTATTAACCAATGTCACCCCAATAAATTTAATAAAAAAAAACAACAGGTCTTTAATAAAAAATATTGTAGACTCAAGTAGGTTCTAAAATACTGCCTTATAAATCACATTGGAAAACAAGCACCATTATATGAAATTTCTCATAGTGAAAATATATTTTAAAAATATAAATTATTTAATTGGGATAAAGTGCTTTAATTATTTCTTCACTAAGTTAATGAAGTGATAAATTGTAATCTCTTAAAACAAATAGTGAACCTAAATTTCACTAGGCTAAATGTTTAAACATAAGACAACACTCTATTTACTAGTCAAAATAAATAGAAGATATTATAAAGATGTTCAGCAAAAAATATTCATCCATAAGATAAGAGAAAGAATATTGGCATTATTATTATGCTGTTGAAGATTATATTAATTCATGCTACTAATAATGTTCTTAAATGCCCTTGACCTCTATAAATCCAATTTAGTTTATTTTCAAATATAAATGCAATATATGAACATTTAAAATTTTAATGATAGTGAATATCGACTAAATATTTCTCCCTCCTTACCACCCTCTCCCTCTGCCCAGTGCCACCTTCTACTTTCACTCCCCAGAGGTAATCACTAAGTTTCTTGTATACTCTTCCAGAAATATTTTACATATATTTATAGTCTTTTTTAGGCAAATAGGATCTAAAACTGCTTATACTATTTTAATCCACTTTTTCCTGGTATTAAATATCTTTTTATATATTCCTATACCAATCTTTTGTATTCTTTTAATGGTAGTAGAGTGTTCCATTGAACGTATGTGCAACCATTTATATCAGTGGCTGCCAGTTTTTTCTGCAAAGGGCCATATACTAAATATTTCAGGCTTTGTGTGTTGTATGGTCACTCTCACAACTACTTAACTCTGCCATGCACAACATGCAATTGGTGGGTGTGGCTATACTCCAATTAAAACCTCCCAGAAAATGCATTTATATTTGAAAATTAACTAAATTACATTTATGAAACTCATGACTACAAGCTGGATTTGGCCCACAAGTCATAGTTCACAGACTCCTGATTTATACAGTCAGTCATATACTAGTGGAAATGATCATGTCTTCTTTGTTGCTATTAAGGACTGTGCTGCTATGGAACCCTATAATGCCTGCACACTTGCTTTGGTCAAAGTAGAATAAATCCATGACAGAGTGTTTAAAGTATTGCTTTAAAGGTTTTTTAAAAATTGTAGACTGACAGCTGATTTAATACTTCTAGTTTTGTCCTGCCTATACAGCATGTAAAACCATTTAAATTTTTTGTTATAACATAAAAAATCTTGTATACTCTGTATTTCTTTCCATCGAGTCCATGTGGTCTCTCTATGGACAAGGACGTATTTTCTCTCCAGGCCACTTTCTTTCTTTCTTTCTTTCTTTCTTTAATTTGTTTTTTGATCTGACCTTTTTCCAACCCTAATAATGACTACATGAAAAAAATCCAGTGACTCAAATCTACTATTGTATCTATTCTCTATTTCCCTTGACTGTGTTGTCTAGAGATTAGTGACAGACAGTATTCTTTCTTTGGGAGAGAATTATCTAACTCAAAAGTTACATGTAAAGAGAAGCACCTGTAGAAACTGAATGAAATGCCTGCCTGCCTTTTTTCTTTTCTTTTTTTTTCCCGTTAAGTTTCTACACTTTTTTTTCCCCCTCATTGTTTCTTTTCTGAGACTATATGACTAGTTGAACTTAAAAGCTGAATAGTTCCAGACAATAGGAAATTTCTGGAATCAACTTTTAGCACTTAATTACAAACCTCAAAGACATTCTTATCAGCTACTTCAAAAGATAGAGAAGTTATTACTCTCCACTGTGGAATATTCGGGAAAGCATCAGAATATTAAGCTGTATGTTATCACAGAGGATAGTGGGCACAATTTCTTTCTATTCCTTGAGTGACACATTTATATACTGCATGGCAAGACTTTTATAGGTACAGTTAAGCAGCAGCCTCTGCTCCAGCTTGTCTACATACAATCTCATGATTCACCCCTGCAGATGTATGAATTTTAACTCATTTTTGCTTATTTTATCAATAAAGTGTTCATTGAGGATGTCATTACTAGCTAGAGCACCTTCATTGCCATTTTTCACTAGTGCTTAAAAAAAAAAGTCCTTGTGTCCTTGATTCACCATTACCTCATCTGACATTTGAGCTGAGAATTTGAACAAATATATTTGTGCTTGAAATTTATTAAGTTATGACTGCATTTCTCATCTTTACAAGGAGCATTAAGCACCTAAAGAAGGATCCCAAAGTAACCAAGGAGATACAAGCACCATAAAGAATGACTGATATGGTGGTTAATATTAATCTGGGTTTAAAATTTACAGGCTCACTGGATTCTGCCAATGTCATGGTTTGCGTGGTTACAGAGTTTGCTGTGAGCTAGCTCCTCCTAACCAGTGGCATCTGGCATATTCCACCTCATAAAATGAGTTTATGTTCCTCTTAGCATTCAAATTAACCTGCGCTGAGCCCCTTCCTGCTTGTCTGGAAGACGTTTTTCTTTTCTCACTAAGGTCTTGCTCCCATTCAGACGAAGAGGGTCAGTCCTGGTTATGAGTGGTTCAGAGAAAAGACATCTGAAAATCCCTGAAATGCATCATTTTTAATCGTATTTGCTGTTGCTGCTGCTGCTGCTGCCGTCCCTGCCAAAAAACATGGCGTCCAACAGTAATTTAGTGATCCAGGCATGAGATGTGCAGATCCAGGGTTGCTGATGGTAGTTTCTTAGAAGAGAGCAGAAAAAGGCAGTCTCTTCTCAACGTTAGGAAGCCTTCCGAGGAGACAGGACCCTTTGGTTAACCCTTGCAATGATCATCCAAGAGAAAGCAAATAGTTGCAGGGGGAGAAAGGTGAAATGCGCCTTTTCAGAGTAACATAAGCACAGAAAAGAGGGTAGGCCAGTTTGTACAGCCTGAAACGTGACACGTGCTGGGCTTGCCTGTCAGACTCTGCCAGCAGCACCTTCCACAGAAAACATGTATGTGCTTGCTGAGAACAACACAAAAGGGCTTTTCTGTGAAGTCCCCATATTGGCTCAAGAGATCAGTTTTGGATATGGACTGAAAACATCTATAATAGCTTGACATAGCCACACAGAAAGAGAGAGAGAGAGATGGGAGAGAGAGAGACACAGGTGGGGGGATTGGAGGGAGGGGAGAGGGGAAGACGGAGAGAGAGAACAATGTTTATTATGTATAACTTTGCTTTATCCAAATTTCCACAAAGCAACTGACCCTGGTGTCAGCAGGAACTGGCTGCGGGTGATGAAAGCTTTCTTTCCAGCTGCTGTCCATATAGCTTGTCCATTGCCACAGAGGAAAAACCCACCACCAAGGTGTTTGACAACAGCATTATCACCTTCAAGTCTACAAGGGGACAGAAGACATTGACAAGTTGAGGGGTGATAAAAATGTGCAACTAAAGTAACCCAGGGTGAAAGGATGCTATTTATGCCTCTCTCTCTCTATGACTCAAACACACACACACGCACACACACACTTCTCAGACTTATTTGTGATGCCAGAAACGCCGAGTCAGCCACCTGCTGTGCTGGAGCGAGCTCTCTACAACCTCCCAAATGCCTGCAGTCAAGCTCAGAATTGAAAACAGGACTTTCCTTCCAGCCACTGTCACTCCAGGGCTGGTCCAGGCAGAGCCACCCCAGTACATTAGACAGAGTTTAATAATGTTCAAACTCAGAAGACAATGATCAACGGTTAGAGCCCCATGTCCCCACAAGGCTCTTTGATCACTTGGCAAAGGTGCCTATCTCTTCCCCCAACAACTTTTAAAATGGGGACAGGAAGTAAATGTCCACAGGGGTAAGATCCTTAACTCACATCTATATTACCAAAAGGGGACACTCAAGTCATCTTCCCCAAACAGAAAGGTTTTCTCCAGAATGTTCTAAACCCCAGCATTCTAGGGCCTTATTTGATTGCATCCCTTGCTAAATGTGTGTATATATACTTTTAAAGTTCAACATTTCCGGGCATATTCTGTTACACAATGAAGTTGTGTAGATGTTTATCTATCTATTTGAGTACATGTTACAATAGATGAATTAGCAGAGCAGAAATTAAAATGTTTGCCACTAAGAGTTGGTTCATTACTCACATTGAATCAATAGTATGTACCTTACAACTCCAAGATGCTTGTTTTGGAAATACAAGCTTTCTAATTCCTATGGTAAGTTTAACTTCTGGATTTCTAAATGTTCTTTCAACTAGTCATCTCAGCGATCATCAGGTCTATACATCTCCTGCTCATCATCACCACCTTGCATACTCTCAACAGTATTTCTGACAAGGGTCCTCCACCGAGAGCCTGAGCCATTCTAAGCAGCCATGTTCAAAATCTTTCCTTACCTTGAGTCCAAACATGCCTCGATTTGAAACATATATTTGTCCTGTCTTCACTTTTAGGTTCATCTACAAAAAAATCTAATCTCATTTTCAGATCACAACCTTTTCAGTATTGGCAGACAGCAACTAGGCTCTTTGCAAGTTTTCTATCTCCGGGTTGCTTATCTCTGATTGTTTCAACTAACTGCCTTATTGTGTGGTTTCAAATACAGTATTTTGCCGTGTATAATGTGCTCCTGTGTACAAGTGTATACTCAAGTTTTTAGCCCAAATATTCAAGGGAAAAATCCTTTCATTTTAATTTTTCAATTATTGATTTCTAGAGTTACACTTTTAACTTATAAGCATAAAAAAAAGAATTAAAAACATTTACATAGAAATGGAATTAGTACTACCCATATATAATGGGCATCCTTATTGTTCCCTCACAAATTTGGGCAAAAAAGTGCACATTAGACATGATAAAATACAGTAACTTCATGACTCATCTGTGCTCTTTACCAGACACACTTAGGGGAGCACAAACATCCCTAGCTGCAGGATGTTCTAGTGTGTTCCACATAGTTAATCACAATAATAATGTTAGTGATAACAATAAATAGGCTAGTGTTTAATGCATAGCAATTATATGTAAGGACTGCTCTGAGCTATTTACCTACCCTAACTCTCTTACTACCTTGGTAATCTGATGCAGGTTGGGTTCTCCAGAAGCTGATGCTGAGACGGAGTTTGGGGCAGGAAATGAGTGGGAGAGTAAGGTATTTAATAGAAATCTAAACCTGCAAAAGGAAAAGAGATCTGGAGAAGGAAGCATAATTGCCCAGAGGGAGAAGTTGGATTATTATGCAGTCTCAACAATCCAGCAGAGAGCTCTGAAGCCAGTAATTGCCCAACACAGCTGTCCCATATGGAACCTGAATGGCCGTTCTTTATACAACCTATCTCCAGGAGCTAAGTGGCTGTCTTTTATGGCCACACTGCACAGTCACTGGATGCAGACTGCCTTGGGAAAGGTGCAACCCTCTGGTGACATGACTCTGCAACTGAGGCAGACCATGAAGGCAGTCTCTGCAGCTGGGCAACAGGTCATCCCCCAGAGTGGGTGTGTGGGCAGCACATCTCCATATCTGCCACAAACCCATAAGGTAGACACTTTTATTCCTCTCATTTTACACATAAGGAAACTGAAGTGAGGCACACTAAGAAATTTACCAAGATAATACAGCTAGGAGGTAGAAAATATTGATGAAAACTTTTACTCTATAGTTAAAATAAAATTGCAATTAAATTAAATGTACTCAAACTGAATGTCTAGTTCATTCTACTACACTGAGCAAGGCAACATGCTAGATAATAAAAGAACAGTAAGGGGCCTGAGATTGTGCCTTACTCGTAAGCTAATAAATCAGCAGGCTCCATTTCATGGATGTTGGTAGAAGAAACAAGACCCTGGGGTCAGAGAAAAAGACTTGATAGCTCACAACACCTCAGGCAGTACAAACTTGGTATTCACACATTCTCCCTACCCTCCTCCTCCCAAGTTGGTTGCAGGTAAAGTGGAGGCAGGCCCAGGTGGGTGCTGTACCCATGGTGGGTCTGTGTCAGCTGACGAACATGGAGCTTAGGAAACTCCATCCTTTAAAGGGGTTTGCTAAAAAGTGCACCCAACCTTGACCCCAAAAGAGATATTTTTATTATCTTGGTCAAAAAGAAAACTTTCCTCTGGCCTAGGGTGAGACACTACATCTTCCAAGGCTGTTTGCCATGCAAACATCCTTGAAAAGATAGTCCATTACAAAAATTCATATGAAATGCCACAGAAAATCATCACCCAAAAGATACAGAGGAAAATGGCATGATCTCCACCTTCCATTCATCTAGAGAGGAAAACAAAACCAATATGTGATGGTATGGCAACTGTAATTAAAAAGTAATAAAAAATAAAATTAAAAAGCTTTTATTATAAAATACTATGAGAATTTTTATACTGTGGGAAGACCAAGGAGCTATAAGAACATATAGAAGAAGACACTAGTAACTGGTTAAAGCTGGGAAAGACTTCATGTACTAGTGATCTTTGAGTTGGGAGTGGTTAACCAGTCTTTGAGTTCACTGAGGTTGGCAACCATGCTATCTCATGATGGGTGCTTAATAAGTTTTCTAGAACTTAATTAATTCCTAATAACATTTGCAGAAAGCAGGAAGGAAGGAAGAGTAGGATACCTCATGACCACAGAATTTATCAGTATGTGAAGGATATGAACTATTTTGTGCAGTATAAATTTGAATCCTAAAGATTTTAAGCTTTGGCAGAATAATGGTAATGAAAGAAACATTTGCAAAACAGCCTTAAAAAGTCTAATGACTTTTTTCCTCCTCATTTCTTTTATAGGAAATGAAAGTACCCAGTAACTGGAACATTATTCATCATACTTGATATTCAGGTTAATATATGTGAATAGTTACCGCATTTCAGGATGAAAAGCAATCAGAACACAGAGAACCCAAAATGAAAAGGCCCAGAATTAGAAATTTCAGCTACTAAGAATTCTTGTGCCAAAACCCAACATTCTACCTCCAGAAAGATGTATCCTTTATGGTTCTACATGGTTTTCTTTCTTCACCATATTTCTATTAAAAACCAAACACTAATAGGAGCAGTGAAATTTCAAGTGATGATTAATTAAAATTAATTAACATAACAAGAGTAGGAGAATAAAACAAAAGTAGGAGAGTGAAATGAATTGCAGAGCAGGTCCCCAAAAGGGAAGACCAAAGGGCAGTAGGCCTTGCCCATGTCATTGTTGTACCTACACTGGTCCTGGATAGAGAAGATAATGTACTAAAATAACCTACATACAGGTGAGATAGGAAACAAGATGGAATTGCTGTCTCCTCTCCTTCCAATGGCCACACCCTGTCTCCTCTACCCACTTAGTCCATTTAGAAACCATCCTCTACACAGCATGAGTGTCAATGACAACAAGGATATAAACTCTGAGATACTATCAGTCACCCTAAGAAAACAGAAGAATCAATTCTATTTGACTTTGAGCAAATGACCCTGATTGGGCAAGACAGAGAAAGAACGCGATCCTTGGGAGTCCGAGCAGCTATGAAGTTCAGACTTTGCCACTGATGCCTCTTAGCAACGGCAGTAACTAACAGGATGGTCAATAACTCGGGCTCAGGAGGCCAGGATCACTGATCCTATGAAAGGAAGGAAACATGCTGCTCTTTCAGACACTTGGAAAAAAATCAACAAAGTAGCAAGAGCCAGGTAAAAAAGACGATAGCTCTATCCAGCCACAGGGATGTAGGGTGATCAGCCAGGAAAATGAGTAACAGAAGAGAGCGGCTTCCCGTGCACAGAAGTGCAGTGTTCAAATTCAGCTTCCTGCTCATCCTGTCTCAACATTTAGACCAGGACATACAAAGCATTCACAGATGCCCAAAGTGCATTCTGTCTACCTTATTGCATTAAACCCTGACCAGCACTTACTTGGGTTATCACAAGTAGGTTGTAGATGAGGAGACTGAGGCTCAGAGCCACAGTAACAAGTTTTAGGTTTCATTTCATGTCTCAGGGGCCCTCACCTGCGATGTGACCCAGCAGGGTGAAGAGGTCTCCACTCTCCTTCTCACTTTGCCTTCCTCTGACCAGTTCATCCCTGGCCTTGGCTTTGTTTTTATCGTCCCTCTATTCTATATGAACACACTATCAGGATGTTAAATGAGCTTGGACAGTGGAATTGAACTACCTGGGTCCCAGCTCTGCTACCTACTCCCTATGTGACATTGGGCCCCTTATTGAACGTTGGCTGTGTTTCTGCTTCTGCCTTGTAAAATTAGATTAATAGCACCTTATAGTACTTCAGGCAGTGACAGTTCCACAAGGAAAGCTCAGTAACTTTGTTATTATAATTATATTCCATTCCCCATCATGCTTCTCAAGCCCTTGTTCACTGGCTCCTCGGCTATGCCATATCTTTCTTTCCTTGCTCCTCTCTCCTTTCTCAAACCTCCATGAAATCTCCCCATAGCCTTCCTACCACTCTCATTTTTTCTCCCTTTCCATTACTTCTGTGTTTTATGTGTTGTGGCCTCAGCTGACAGTGCCCAGGACTGGCTCAGCACTGTCGCCCTGCTGCCTGTGAAGGTGGGTGGGCTGCTGGAGGCCCTGACACTTCCTGGGGATAGTTAAGGTCAAAATGACATCCTGTGACACCGTTGCAGAGTGGGGAGCAGAAGGGCTTTGCTGAGGGATTACAGAAGTCAGAGAACATGGAGATATAGAACAGGTGCAGCTTCCTTAGAGGCCAAGGACTCTGGAATGCTTCAGGAATAATAATGAGCTCTCTCTGAAGGGCCCATGCTTACAGGACTGCTTGGAAGCAGAGGAAATCTGTGCTAGCTTCTGTTTCGGGCTAATTAAAATCATGTTCACCTACCTTATCCATATATACTCTAATCATTCCTGCTCACCCAGGCCAGAAAATGTAGTTTTCCTTTGCTCCATGCTCCATCTCCTCAGAATTGATTTCCCTGCACACAACAAAACACATACACACACTCCCATCTGACTGTCCCCGGGTCCTGGACATCCTCTCTGGAAGAACCAGGTCTTTGCTGACTCGTGCTGTGGAAAAAGAAAATGTCTTCATTCAGTCAACTGTTTTAAGAAGATAACCTAGTTCTTTGCTATAGGTTATTTAATAATTAAAACAACCCATAGACCTCACTCACAATCTCTCCCTCTAAATATATATGTATATCTATGGCTTTTATAGTATAAATCTTTGCAATTATTGCCCTTTCTAGGAACAGACACTCGGTACTTGCTGCATCTTATGTAATGAATTATTGTAAAAAGCAAAATGGTGAATCTGAGAAGACAAAAAGGAGAGGTAAGATGGGATTCCACTAAACCCACACCCCAGCTACATCAGTGTGGTCATGCCCACAAACACAACTTAGTTTTCCTGAACCAGGTTCCTTTGATAGTACTAACAGGAAACGTTATACTTCTAAAATGCTAAAAAAATATTTCTATCTGTAATCACAGAAGAAAAAATTTGCAGGCTGTTCCCTACCCCTTAAACTTATCCCTGTGTGAATACCGGCTTTGCTAGGCTTCCTCCAGACTTTCTACAAAATATAAGAAATGAAATTTAGACATCAGATTTTATAGAAAAGTGTCAAAGCTATGCTTACATTAAAATGAATAAACAACATATCTCTTCAGTAACATCAACTATAGCTTTCAGAAGACAAAAGGCACTCTTTAATGCTACATAAATATTATTTAACAATTCTTTTCAAGCAAAGCACTAACAAGACCTACACAGTGAATTAACAGCCCATCACTTACACACAGCTTGAGTAAAAAAGGGCTGTGGAAAAATAAGATTATCCATATAAACTGATAAAAGTAATATTCACTGTAAATTACCGTAATCCTTGATGACTTTTTGAAACTGGATTAAGCATAGCATTATGACTTTGTTTCTCATCCTAGACTTTGGCAGTGTACACAGGAAGCCCTAAAACCTGTACTTGTAAGCAACCACACAAAATCTAGATCCACATCAGAAAACCAGAGGTAGTTTAAAGGGAAAATTATCAAGATGATTACACTTAATGGGATAGCTATAATCAACTAGTACCCTGAAAGAGACAGGTTCATTAAGAGACAGAATCCTAAATTTGGAGTGAAATCTTTTCTTGAATGTTCTTTAATGAACAGACCCTATGGAGTCCAGCATAGTGACTTCCGTACTGTGAAAGTTCAACAAAACACAAGCCAAGGGTGGTAATTTCTTAGTTTTCACAGATCCTTGCTTACTGTGTGCACAGGTATTTCAAACTAAAATGGTCACTGCAGCCAGAAAATAATACATCTGAGTGAAATGGACCAAGCGAGAACTCTGACAAGCTCACAGAGTGCTCACAACCCTCGTGAGGGCAGGGTCGCTACTCTGCTCCCCTGGTGGTTTCTGTGTAGGAATGCAAGCTTAGAGCTGCCAGACACTGGTTTTTCAAAACAGGAAGTAGTTTATAAGGACAACTATGTCAACTTTTTAAAAAACTTCAGGCAGATCAAACTATACCTGTAGACTGTCAGCTTCCAACCGCTCATCATAAAAAGCCCACGTGCTTGATTTGACATAGAATAAAGTTATATCAGTACTTCTATTTATCTATACATAAAATGGGGATAATTACAATACCCCCTTAGTAATATTGTTTGGGAAATTAAATGTAGTACTACATGGTAAGCATGTGGACTCTCTAGCATAAGGTGACCAGATTTTAACATTGGTAAAGCGGGACACCATTGACAGGAGGGGAGGGGGTTCTTGATTAAAAAATGTGGTCTATCTCCCGCCGTTCCCTAGCTTGTCGTGCATTCTTTCCAAAAATCGGGACTTCTTTAAAACGTCGCGGGACGCGGGACAAATTGTTAAAAATCGGGACTGTCCTGCCAAAAGCGGGACGTCTGGTCACCTTACTCTAGCAGCTAGTAAGCATTGTTATTTAACAAATTTTTTACACATTGCCTAGATCCATCTGAATAAGATATATATTATGTAAGTCATAAATCCCATGTTTGGTTGTATAATCTCATCACTTCTCGGCCTTTTGGCTAAGATCAAGTGTGGCTGTATAATCTCAAAGAACCTAACCAACCCCTCAAGCTATGTGGGAAATGAACCATCTTCTCATGTACACAATTTGACTCTAGAAACTGAGGCAAAAAGAAGTCAGTTTGTTGTTCAGTTTCACAGTGTTATTGGCAGAAACCTGAAGTCCCAGCCACAGGTATCCTATTAACTGGGACAGCCTCCGCCATTCACTTTTATGGTCATAGTTTTCCCCATGGTTCTCTGTGCTTTCACTGTGTCAAAAAGACGAGGTTTATAAAGGCAACAAGCAACTTCCACTGGTAAGCAGTCTTTAGTTGTGAACAGACTGTCCACTGGTATTCAGTTTGTTATCTTTCAAGCCAATTTGCAAAGCGTCACCGCAGGCATCCTATTCAGCATCATTTCAGGACACATTTTCAAATTGGATCTGGAAAAAGTAAAATCCTTGAAAATAGGGCTCTACCCTCCAGAGTCCACTCTAAAGCATGAATATTCCAACATAATAGATCCTCAGTTTTTCAAACTGTGGTCCTGGGGCAACAGCATCAACCCTATCTAAGAGCTGGTTAGAAATTCAGTGTCTTGGGCCTTACTAGCACTTTCAGAAGTCTTCAAAGCAGAGAAATCCCATGGAAAATTCTGACCAATAATCACATAAGACACCCTGGAGAACATTTGAATGAAATTGGCATCCATAACCCTTTCTTGCCAATGATCCCCCCACCAGGGGATCCATGTGCACTTTGAAGCTTGAAAAACTATTAACCAAGTTATCCCTATCATTTCCTACAATTGGTGTGTGATTGGGGATAGAGATGTCAAAAAGGGTTTACATTTGAGACTAAAGGAAAACGTTTTACTATTTCATTAACCACTCTAGGAAAAAAATATATCAAAAGCTAACCCTTACTGAATGTTCAGTTATAGACATCTAAAGATTCTCAAAGTTCCAAAGAAACATAAAAGTTTATCCTGAACTCAAATCCAATTTGCTGGGAGTTGCTTTAAGCTGAGCTTTTCATCAGGATATTGGCATCTATCAGCCTGACTTCTGAGACCTGCTGCTCATCAACGAGAGAAATTGAATACACTGCTTTGTTGGTGTAGCAATAAAACTGGAATAAGATGTGAAAAGATGGCGGCATGAGAGGAGAACGCCGATAACTGCCTGAGAAGGGCCTTGTGAACAGAGGGGAATCCACAGGGAAACCCTGAGAAGAAACCTCAACTAAGAGAACCACACAACGCTAACAACAACCAAAGGTTAGAGAAAAAAGGGCAGAGCAGGAGAGAGAAGGGGAAGCAGCGGTTCGGGGACAGAGACTCGGAGCGCGGCCTGGGGCTGGCAAAAACAAAGGGGAACTAGGGGACGACGGTCAAAGTGGAGCTGGATCGAGGGCGGGCTGGAAGCCGAGACCTAGGGAGCGTGGAAGCCCCACAAGACCGTGGACAATTTAACATCCGAACTCAAGGGACAGCACGCAGTGCCCTAATCAGATCACAGAACCTAAAGTGGAACAGGGACTGTGGA
>PVKE010037162.1:0-16039 GCA_004027555.1 Craseonycteris thonglongyai | reverse complement strand
ATATGAAGAAAATTATTTCCCATCAAGCACTACCACACCTGAGGGAAATGAGGAGGTATTGGTAAAATGGTACAAACTTCCCATTATAAATTAAATTATACCTGGACACCGAATATATAACGTGGTGGCTATACAATAATATAATTATTTGAAATTTGTGAAGAGAGTAGATTTCAAATATACTCACCACACACACACACACACACACACACACACGGTAACTATGTGAAGTCATGTATATGTTAATTAGCTTGATTGTGATAATCATTTTACTATGTATACATATATCAAAACATTACATTTATACCTTAAATACATATGATTTTTATTTGTCAATCACCTCAACAAAACTGGGGGTGAGGGGAGATGACCACATCTTCAAGGACAAAGCTGGAAATCCTTTCATTTAATTCTGCTGTGCTAATTCTACCAATTTTGTCTTTATACAATGTTATTTCTGTGCTTTTTATCCATGGTTTTTTATTTTGAAGATATGGAAAAATTGAGGCAATGTCATAAACTGGGTTTTCTTAGTCCTGCCTGGAGGCTCTCACTAAAGTGATCTCTTTTTTACACATAAGTAGTTGAATTCTAAAATCTTAGTTTTCTGATTTTGCAGCTTCCTCAAACCCAGGGAAGCTGAGAAAGCATTGAAGTTATTTTCCTCATGTTTTCAGTTATTCAAGAGGGAATAGCTCAGAGAAACTGCCACAATTTTATTTCTAGCTATGACAGGAAGAAAACAACACTGACATAAAGTATTACCAAGGATTATATTTTTCATTTTAAAATCTCATTAAAAAGATATACTTAAAAGGAGAATCTCAGTTATATGGTGATGTTTTGCTAATGGCCCTACCAACCATTAAATTAAGATAGCACGGATGATGAGAATGCGTAATTGAAAGCAGGACATATGTCTGCTGCTCCATAGGCATCAGCAATGATGAAAGGTAAGAATGTTTTTAACCAAAGTGCCTCCACATGTCCTCCTTGTGGACTCTGGCCTTTGCAAATAAGAACAAGTCTAATTTTAGCACCAGGACGTCCCTCCTACGTTTTTAACCTTTTCAGGGGAATTTTTTTTTTTTTACCTTTAGGTAGAAGTTTTCAAACAAAATCTCATTTTAGCCAGAAGTCACACAAATGGTCTGAGGCCCAACCTTTTGATGGGTAGACATCAGATGCCATCATTTTCAAAGTTCATTTTAATGTCAGGTAAATGAATAAAGTAGAGAGGGAAATAAAAATACTTTTTAAAGCCCACTCAGTAGGCAGTCTGAAGTACTCACATGTTTGGTAACTTCCTGACCCCAGGGGTTCCTAGCAAAACTTCTGAACTTTATTAAGAAACCTGGGCAACCAGAATTATAGTAATCTTCAATTCTAGTAATAAATAATTCTATTGATATGGAAACTTCTTCAGTCCTGAATTACAAGCCTGAAAAGCACATTATCAGTCATTTTCCCAATTTCATTTGGTTGGAAAGGGGTTATAGAGTTTCTTTCTTAACAGATTCAAGAGAGAAGAGATTGTGGTATTTGCAAATGTCATTGTATGAAGTGGCCAAAGGCATATTTTGCTATACTGGTGAATTGTTCCCTTGGCAAGCACTGTTTGACCCAATCGTGTGTACCCCTTTATCTTATCCTTGGTATCCCAGGTGCATCTGGCAAGGGGATTGGCAGGGGGTCATGGTACGGTACTACTCAATGGACCTGATTTTCCAGAGGGCCTCCCTCCCTCCTTCTTTCATGAGCAGGTCCCCTTGACCGTGTTTTATACACTCTCTAAGGCTAACAGCTCATTTGTCTTGTCCTTTCCATTTCTTCCTCAACAGAAGTGACTTCAGATTTCCTAGTGACAAGGAGAATGCACTAGGTTTGGAGGTAGAAAGCAGGTAGATAGAATGGTTTTACAAGTGACGGAATCTGAATTGACCCACAACTTGCTCACAAGCCAGACCATAGTTTTCCTTATTCTGCATCTAGAAGGGCATGTCCTGTTAGTTGATCCTAAAGCTGTAGCTCTTTGGGAACCTCAGGCCTGGAAAGTTGTCTCCCATAGGATTCTAGAATATTCTTGTCAAAGGAAGTACCATCCCATTCACCATTGCCAACACCAGACATGCACACCAACCTATTTTTCTTATTTTATTTTGTTGCTCCAAAATGCCCTGCTTTAGTGATGTAAAAATAAGAATATTTTTGCCATTTAATATCTGTTTCTCTTCTTTTTGGTGATACCCATAATGATTCTATTTTATGCTTGATTTCACATGAAAGAAGCCAAAAAAATTCTCTCCTGGCTCTATTTTCTTCTTAAGCCAGGGGAAATTGGAAAAAAATTAGTGTCCTTTGGGGTTGCCTGAGACTAATGTTTCTTTTTCGCACATGTTTTCCACCCTAAAAAGTTACCCTTCATAATATTATTAATGATTAATTACCCAAGGTTCTCCATTATGGAATTTCTGCTGAGAATCACCATTCCCATAGCTGTAAAGAAATGTCACAGGGTTATTGTGAGTTCAATACGGTAAATCTCAAACTCTTAAATATTTTACAGGCAATTTCTAATCATACTACACCTATTCCCTATTGCTGTTAAAACATTTATTTTAGTAAAAATAGTGATATATGTTCATGAGTGGGATTACTTACAGTAACAGATAACCAGATAATATTTTTAACCATTATTCCTTCATCCTAATATCTTATAATACAGTTACCGGTAGCTAAATTTTGTGTATCTACTTTATATATTCATTTTATAATAAAAAACATGAAAAGATATTTTGAAGACTTTTAGACTTTGATTTAGAAAAACATATTTAAAAGATTCATTAAGATTTTTACATGTATAAGTGGTAAAAAAAAACTATTGGGTCAATTTATCTGTTTGATGTTTTACACATTTAGAAATTTATAGTTGGCAATTTTACTATTTTTATATACTTTAATGCAAATGGGACTTTATACTTAAATGTTTGGTCATTAGTTCTAAAGGGGCCTTGAGTGTAAAAGAAAAAGAATAAACAGAAAACTTAGGTGTACCCCCAATCTCTCCAATTCTCCTTTCCTTTTTTTTCCCCTCTCTCTCTCTCTCTCTCTCTCTCTCTCACACACACACACACACACACACACACACACAGGCTTTGGTACTGTGAGGTTTTGGCCACTTTGGAATACTTGGCCAGAACAGTAACAATGAAGAACAGAATTCATCATGAGGAAAATGCCAATGGAGACTTTGAAGTTTGGTGGGAGATCACATTTGCTGTGTAGACCATGGCCTCTATTTTTGTAAAGATGTTGAAGACACAGTTGACAAAGTAGGTTATAGATAAAGATTGTTATGGAGATGGGATGCAAATCTCCAACATAGGTGGAAGAACTGACTCAGTTTATGAGTGTAGATCTCTTTCTCTGAGACAAAAGGAAAGGAAATTAAGATGGATGAGTTATTCAGTCCTGGTAACCTCTGTTTTTTTCTGGGAAAAGAGCAGTATGAATGTTAAATGTGAATAGGGCAAAAGTAAAGCTGGAGGCATGAAAGGAGCAGTAAAGGTCAGAAAATACCTACTGTGAAGAATAGGAGAAGTTATTTACCAAAGGGTGAGAATGAAGATGATAAATTAGTAGTTATGCTCAGTCATGCTGTGCTTAGCTTTTCCCTGTTAGAGGTCACGTTGTAGAAAAAGAGAAGCTGGGTGTTGGTATTAATCTAGAGTAAGAATTTTGTAGAGCAGGTTTAGTTGATAGGAACAGAAGGTAAGTAATATAAGATGGTGAGACAGAGGAACTTAAACAATGGGAAAAATGGGTTCTGTGGTCTAGTTGGATGGAGAAAGTAACAGGGAATTATGCATTGGAAATATGGGGTGAAAAGGAATGATAGGGGATTGGGAATGGCCTTGAAAAACAGGAAAGATTAAGAAGCTGGGCTTTTTGATGTAGATGAACAAATATAGTAAGAATAAAATAATAAAAAGTTGGAAAGGTCATAAGCTATGGTTACATATTTAGAATTAAGAAAACGCACATAGCAAGGTCCAGATTTAAGTTAGTGAAGCATAGCTAAAATGGGAAAGATTAGGAAACTCTGTGGATTGGGTTGTTGTTCTACTTTAGCTGAGAACTTGAGTCCTCAAGGATATTGGAAAAAGTGAAATAGCTGTCAAAGATGTGAAAATATTGAAAGTAGAAAGGAAAGGGCAGAAAATAAGTAGCTGTAAAGATGGAAAGCCCTCGCCAGCACCAAAATGAGAAAAAGAATTACTGAAAGGCAACCATTGTGCACAGACTGGACCTCAGAAGCCTTCTCCCATAAGGAAATCCCAGGGAAAAGTCTGAAAACGATTCAAGGGTTAACAGTAGAACGCTATACATTTAGGATACTTATTAATAAATTTTAAACAAATACATAGATACCGTGTTTCATTCTAATTCTCTAGCTCTACCCACACCCTCATTATCATTACTCTTAGTTTCTTGAACTGAGCTCCACGAAGGCAAGACATTTTCTATTCAATGAACCTGAACAACTAATGACTATTTAGTGGCACTGTTAGAACTTTATTCTGTCTTTTCAGTGCTGAGTACTAAAAACACTACCTCTGTTTTTGGTTCTCCTATTGCTCTCAGTTGTGTGGGTTTGAATCCCAGCTCTGTTTGTTATTGGCTGGGTGACAAATTACTTACCTTCTCAAAATCTCAGTTTTTCCAACTACAAACAAGGTGTAATAGTAGTATTTATTTCCCAGAGTGATTCTGAAAATTAAGAATACAGGATGGACACTGGTATATAGTAATCACTCAAAAACACATCAGCTGCTTTATTATTACTGTTGTTGAACAAAGTTTCCTTGAGTAATTGTTTTCCCTCCTGATTAAATTTTATCAGATATAAATTGGCAGAGAACTAAGGTGCTATGAAGTTTAATTAAATATCATAAAAGTAGCTATGAGTTTTGAAGAAATGCTAAAAGACAGAATCATACCTAAGTCAAAAACGTGCAACAAGCTTGAGGCCCTTAGTGACCCGTTCAGAAACATCTTACTTGTATATAACGTACATGTACTGAATCTGGAGTTGCAAGATCTGATTTAAGGTGCTGACTTTACTCCTTCCTACATGTTTCTCCTTGAACAAATTACTTACTTCAGTCTCAATTTTCTCATCTACCAAATGAAAATAGTAGTATTACCTCCTCCCTGGGTTGTTATAAGGATTAAATAATATAATTATATAAATCTAGTTTGTCCAACCCACAGACCATGGGCCACAATCAGCCCAGCACAGCTTTGGATGTAGCCCAACACAAATTTGTAAGCGTTCTTAAAACATTATAAGATTTTTTTTTTAAGATTTATTTTTATTGTTTTTGACACAGAGAGAGAGAGAGATGCAAAGACAGACAGAAGCTGGAGGGCCCAGAACAGTCTCCATAGTTGTACATTATTGGTTTTTCCACATAGTTTCATTCCACAGGTGGGCACGGGGCTGCACAGGACAGGAACTGGGCCAGGGTCTCAATCCGGTGAGAACTGAACTGGGGGAAATCCCCAGTTCAGCATATGGGTCCAAACGGGCCGGGGCTGGGATTTGATCCTTGGTCCCCGGGGCTGCAAAGTGAGCACTTAAACTGCTGAGCTATCCCAGCTTCCCCTATAAAATTTTTTGTGTGATATTTTTCTTTTCCTTTTTCTTTTCTTTTTTTCTTTATTTTTTTAGCTCATCAGTTATTGTTAGTGTTAATGTATTTTATGTGTGGCCCAAAACAAATCTTCTCTTGTGGCCCAGGAAAGTCAAATGGTTGGACACACCTGACTGGTATATCATCCATACCACTGAGTCCAGACTTGGGACTTGGTAACTACTATTCCCCTACATCTCCCAAAATTCCAATAGTCTTGATCATCTGATTTTCCAGCTGACAGGTTATTCAAAAAATCAAGTTAGGGGAAGCCGGGATAGCTCAGTGGGTTAAGCACTCACTTTGCAGCGCTGGGGACCGAGGATCGAGTCCTGGCCCCGGCCCATGCGGAACCATGGGATGAACTGGGAGCTACCCCAGTTCAGTTCTCTCTCTGTCTCTGTCTCTGTATCTCTCTTTCTCTCTGTCAAAAATAAAAAATAAAAATAAATAAATAAAAATATAAAAAAAAATCAAGTTAAAGCATGGGAGGTGGATGGAAGATGTTTCATTTGATTTTGATGAAAAAATGACAGCTGGTAAAGTCATATGCAGGAAGCAATACAAAAAAAAAACTTTTAAAAGGAGTTATGTGCCTCATAATGATGTTTCACTCAATGCATTTGCCACGGTGGTTTCTTAAGATCTTAAGAGTGTAATGGAACTGAAAAATTCCTACTGCCTAGTGATGTCAGAGCAGTCATAACATGGGGGCCACTGTAACATCACAGCACAACACATCTCTCATACGTTTGTGGTGATGCTGGTATAAACAAAACTGCACTGCCAGATATATAGACGTACAGGACATACAGTTATAGTGCTAGGCTATGCCATCCAGTCTTGTGTAGGTGCACTCTATGATGTTCTCATGACAAAATTACCTAATGACCAATTTCTTTTTATTTTTTTTAAAGATTTATTTTTATTGTTTTTGACAGAGAGATACAGAGACAGACAGAAGGGGGAGGGCCCAGAACAGTCTCCATAGTTGCACATCATTGGTTTTTCCACATAGTTTCTTTCCACAGGTGGGCGCGGGGCTGCACAGGACAGAAACTGGGCCAGGGTCTCACTCCAGTGAGAACCAAACTGGGGGCACTCCCCAGTTCAGCATATGGGTCTGTACAGGCCAGGGCCAGAATTCGATCCTCAGTCCCCGGGGCTGCAAAGTGAGTGCTTAACCCACTGAGCCATCCTGGCTGCCCATGACAAATTTCTTAGAACATATTTTTATTGTTAAGTGGCACATGACTGTATATAAAAGTTGGGGGAAAAATCATAGAAATCTGGGGTATTTCTATGTAACCAACAGCCCTACATACCTCAAAAGGGATATGAAATCCCGATTATAATCAGTGCTCTCAATAGGAATCTTAAGCTCCTGGATTTTGATCTTCTGAGAACAAGCCCTGTTCTTATTCTTAGGTTTAATAAGCATGGGTTGGGCATAAAAATGAGAAAGGACCCAAACATTGTGCATATACACTCACAGACTATGTCTTAGTGTACACAACAATCTCGTGAAGTTAATATTTTATTTTTCTTCATGGAGTAGAAAACTGAGGCACTGAAAAACTAAGTAACATGCCCAAGTACATACATCAAACAGGGTGGCCTCATTTTTGTAAAAGTATTTTTTTCCTTCATACATCAAAAAATGATCTTTTAAACTTAAAGTTTTAAGAAATGTAATTATAGTACCTAAAAATTATTATGAGACCACTTATATTTTTAGTTACTATAATAGTAGAGGATAAAATGTGAGGGCTATCCAGAAAAAGTTCAACCATAAATGCCTCTATTTTCACATTGTATGGCTGCCTACTTTCCAGACAGCCCTCACGTGCATTAATTTAGAGGTAAAAAAATTTATAAACTCAACAGACTCAAATTAGCTCCCACAGAGAAGAGAAAAAAAATTATGAGTGGTATACGCATATTTAGGTTCTTTGGGTTTCTGAAAACAATTTTGCACCACATGAAGAAATATTTAACAGTGGATCCATCAATGAAGAAATAAAGGATAGACTATTTAGTTGAAAATATCTGCCATAAATCCCATTATTGGGTAAATTGCTTTATTCAAAAATTTACATGCTAATGTCCCAACCCCCAGAACCCCAGAATGTAACCAAATTTGATGGCAAGGTCTTCAAAGAGGTGATTAAGTTAAAATAAAGCCATTGGTGTGGGACCCTAATCTAATAGGACTGGTGTCCTTCTACGAAAGAGATTCCAATAACGTACTCAAACAGGAGAAAGACCAAGTGAGGGCACAGAAGACAATCATCCGCAAGCCAAGGAGAGAGATCTTGGCTTGAACTTAGATTTGCAGCCTCTATGGCTGTGAGAAAATAAATTTCTGGTTTTTACCTCCCAATCTGTAGTAACTTGTTATGGCAGCCCTAGCAAACTGTAATACTGTGAAGTGAAATGTTGTAACAAATACCTAACCATGTAGAAATGACTTGGAAGTGGGTAATGGGTAGAGGCTGAAAAAATTCTGAGGTGCTTGTGAGAAAAAGTCTCTTCAAGTATCTGCCTTGAAGAGACTATTGGCATAAATATGAATATTAAAGGTGAGTCTGGTCAGATCTCAGATAGAAATTGGGACTATGTTATTAGAAACTGGAGAAAGAAGATCCTTATAATAAAGTGTCAGTGAAGTTGGATTAATTGTATTCCATTTTTTATGAGGAAAGTAGAATGTATGATGATGACATTAGTTATTTAGCAGAAGAGACTTCTAAGCAAAGTGTTGAAAGTGCAGCCTGGTTTCTCTTTGCTGCTTATAATAAAGTGTGAAAGGACAGTGAGAAAATGAGGAAGGAATTGTTAAGGAACAAGGAGCTAGAACTTAAATATTTAAAATATTCTCATCTTGACCATATTGAAAAAAAAAAAAAAGAAATAAAGAGAACACCAAGGACGTGGCTAGACACTCACTCCATAAAGAGATGATGAGTATTACTCCTGGACTGAAACAGTGGTCTCAGCAAAAGTCATACCCACAGAAATACTGCCAGCTTATACTGAAGAAGAGAGATGACAGAGAAGGAAGACTATGTATTCTGGGATTCTACAGGACAGGCCATTAAGGCTATCCAGCTACAAATATGCATTATTCTTCAAGAAAAGTTAAGAATGACCCCACAAGTGACTAAGAGATCCGTAGGGCTGCCACTCTCACCCCGAGTCTGGGGAGTGAGGTTACTTTTTCCTGGGTGTCAGAGGCTGGGCCACCTCCTTGCCTAACACAGGCCAGGCTACTACTACCCAGGGCCCAGGAGGTGAGACTGCTACCCAGAGGCGAGAAGCCAATTCTGCCTCTCCGAAGAGCTGAGAAGGTGGAGCCATCACTCTAACAAGTCCAGGGAAAAGATCACTGAGCCAAAGAGAATTATTCATTTGGAGTCTACCCTGATAGATTTTGATGTGTTTAAACTTGTGGCCACTCTCTTCTTTTCTGTCTCTCTCTTTTGTAGTCAGAATGTCATTCTATGTCTGTCCTACCATTGTACTTTGGAAGCAGATAACGTATCTGGGTTTATGGGTTCACAGCTGTAGAGGCATCTTGCCTGAGGATTAATCAAACCTCCAGTCTCAGCCACGATCGATTTACATAATATTTAGGTGAGATGTAAATTTAAAATTGATGGGGGAATAGATTAAGATTTTGGAACGGTTACGATGGGGTTAATGCATTTTTCTCGTGAGAAGGACATAAATTTTGGAGGCCCAGAGGGCAAATCTTATTTTCTCAATTATATTCTCCCAACATTCTATGTTGAAGTCTCAACCTCTAGTACCTCAGACTGTAACCATATTTAGAGATAAGATCTTTAAGGTGGTGATTGTGTTAAAATGAGGCCACTAGAGTGGGGCCCTAATCCAATAGAAATGGTTTTCTTATAAAAAGAGAAAGAGACCCTGGGTGTGTGTGTACATAGTAAAAAAAGACCACACAAAACCATAATATGTAGACAGTATCTACAAGCTAAGGAGAGAGGCGTCGGGAAAATACTAAACCTTCCAACATCTTGATCTTAGACTTCTAGAGTCCAGAACTGTGAGATAAAGTTCTGTTGTTTTAGTCACTCAGTGTGGTGTTTGGTTAGGTCAGTACAACCAAACTAATAAAAAACTCTTTTTCTTTTTAATTTTTGTTTTAAGTAATATAGTTTTTACATATGCCTAGGAAGAAGTCACAAATAATAGCTTAAAATTATATTGGTTGAGTGTTTCAGCAGTACGCCTACTAAGATATTCATAAATGCACATTTATTCAGAGAGACATTTCACAGTCAGTCGTCTTTCTGCTACAAAAATTTTTCCAAAGAAATTTTTTTGTATATTTATTTTTCCCTGAAACTTAAGCAGAGGGTTATGTTTTCTGTTTCTTAAAGTTTACTCCCATGTGTTTACCCCTCGCTTTCGTCGTCAGTTCACTGTACCTATTTTGTATGAGTATCTTTTTGTGTAAAGGGAGCAGAGCAAAAGAGCCAACCCAAGCACCCTGGTGTTAGGCCATAAGGGGAAAAGAAAGAAAAAGAAATAACTAAAAAAGAGAGGCCCGTCATTTTCTTGTTTTGCTTCACTGCCTGTCTTTGCTACCCCACATTGTCCAAGGCCACAGGTGCAGGATGAACAAGGAGGTCCTTGCATGATGGGAAATTACAGGAGGGACCTAATGAGTTCAGTGAGCCATGGAAGCAAGATACAGGAAGCTCAAAGACAGCCAACAAAACCCTCCCCATGAATAAACTGCTGGCCTTAGGCCACCTTCATCTATCTCAGACCACCTGTGTTTATGCTGCTTCATACATACTCAACTCTCCTTCTACTCAGAGAGGTGCTGGTACTTGTTCCTGACCTCCCACCACTCCAATATGCCATTAAACTTATCTCTTGCCTAATTTTAGTCTCCTGTGACTTCACTAGCCAAAACCTAACACCTGGTTTGGCCTGGTGGGCTGCTCAGTATCCAGGGACTCAGAGAGTCATTCATTCTCTCATCTTCTATTTATATTTAAGAGCTCATTTTTATCGACCTTTCTTATAGCCTCTATAAGTCATTTAATCAAGAAAGAAAATCATGTGAATAAAATTTAGGTTGCCTTTACCATGTGCCCAGAATGTGAAAATTTTCTTAATTCTATTGTTTTTTATTATTCAGATTGCCTGTCTAGGGATTTCCAAGCAAGAAAATATCACCTTATTTCTTCTCTGTATCTTAGTCCATTCGCTATGTCAATTGTTTCTGTTATTTTTTGTTTATTTGTTTAGTTTACTTTATTAATTATGAACTATAACATAATTGCAGGATAAATAGTAAGAAACTGAATGTGACGCTGCTGACAATGAAGAACACGCCAGGCATCTTGGTGTGCAAGCCAATTCACTAAAACCAGAGAGGAGAATAAGACTTTTTTTTTTAATATCAACACTTTCATTTTTTTTTCCATTTTTTTTTATTGTTTTTGACAGAGAGAGAGAGAGAGAGAGAGATACAGAGACAGAGAGAGAACTGAACTGGGGGCACTCCCCAGTTTAGCACGTGGGTCTGCACGGGCTGGAGCCAGGATTCAATCCTGGGTCCCCGGTGCTGCAAAGTGAGCACTTAACCCACTGAGCCATCCCAGCATCCCCTGACTTTTTAAACAATGAATGAAAAGCTTCCCTTGTATGAGAGACATGGACTTCCAGAGGCCGTGTTAGTGACATGTGCTTTTCAACATAAGATTTCTATGGTTGTATACAGAGACAAAAGAAATCTAAATTTCTGACTTGTAAACGATGAATAATAAATATGTTTATTAACTACAGTAAGATTCTTTTATAATGTTGGGATCTTTGCAAAACTAAGCCCAAAAGATAACAGTGTTGTGTGTTAGACTTTTACTGTTGATTTCAGTTATCTAATTTTTAGCTGCCATGATTTGCTTATAACTCCAAACCAAGGAGTCAGCAACCTTGTTCTATGAAAGGCCAGAGATTAAATATTTTGGACTTTCAGACTCTCCAGGTTTTGTCAAAACTAATCAGCTTTGCCACTATAAGGCAAAAGCATCTGTGAACAATACATGAACAAATAAGTATGACTGTGTTCCAATAAAACTTTATTTACAAACTAGACGGTGGGACAAACTTGGCATAATAGCCAGTCTTCTCATTCTTTCCCGACGCTATAAATGAAATTATATACTCAGTTTACAGGTGTTTATTGCAAAATCAAAAAAAAAATTTAATGGTATCAATATAGAAAAAAAAGAAAGTTACTTTTTTTACTCAACAAATATTTACAGTACTTCCTGTGTGTCAAGCACAGGGCTAAGTGTTAGGGAATCAGAGGCCATATTGCCATTCCCCATCTCCCCAGAAGCTTACAGAGAGAGAGAGGAGATGAGCGAGTAACCAAATTAAAATATAGAATGTGATAAATTCTGTGATGTGCATGAATAGGAGGTGTTACAGAAGCATGTAAGAGGAAAAATCATAATTGTCATACATAAAGCTCTTTCTATTTCTGCCAATGACTTTGGAGCAATAGTTCATGATTAAAACAAACAAACAAACAAACAAAACCCTAACTATACACTCAGATTATTTTATTCTCATATTTTCTTTATCTTACTCTCAACCTCCTTGATTTCTCCTACATTCAATGATTATTGTCAACCCACATTTGTCAAATTTAGTGTACAGGAGATGCTTTCTCTTAAAATATAATACAATAGAGTAGAAAGGAATACTTGCACATCACCTAATAGAGACCATATATTATACATTTCCATTGAAAAATCATAGACGTGGAATGGTTAGATGATTCAGTCAAGGCCCTGTGGGAGGATTTTTGGCCTCAAATCAAATTCTAACTCCTGAACAATGCCGTATAGTCAGAATCAACCAGTGGCTAATAAATAGGAAAATAAGAATGCAATCTCTAAATTAAGAAAAGGTGGTACTTACTTGATGGGAGAACTGCCTCAAAAATGGTGTATTTTTATTTCCTTTTTTGCTGAGTTGCAAAAACATTTTAATCAAAATCTCTAAGTTAAATAGCTTTCTTGCCAGGCAGGTATTCTTACACACTCACAGTTCTAATTGTAATTGTGTGGAATGTCATGATTTTCTTTTTCAGAAACTTATTCTATGTTTAGGTAAATGATGTCTAGTGAAAAAAAACCACAACAACATTCAACATATCCAGTAGATAATTATGAACTTAAATCTGCCATTTAAAAATTTTTCCTGGTCACAAGTGAAATGTAGATTTCTTGAAATTTTTCATTTAGGTCTGGATAGTCACAGTGTTTAAAACTACCAGGCATTTTTGTAGGACTTGAGAAAAGTAACACCAGGTTTCAAAATTAATTATCTTGGGAGGGATTTAACAAGCGCAGCGAAAGCAGGGTCAATGGAAAGCCGATGTAAGAACCATTTGCTGTATGTAATAGTCACAGAAAGCCCCTTTGGTTCATACAATTACGTTCACTTTTAAATAATTCTTCAAAATACCAGTCTACACTAAGGAGCAAGTCAATAACAAGACTGAAATCAAATCCATTCTTCCTCTAAGTGTCTTGGAGCTAGCATTTAGCTGATGATGAATTTTCTAGTGCAGTTTTGTTGTAGTGTTGAATTTGTCAGTTTTTTCTCTGCTGCAATCTAGACCTCCGAATCATTTTGTGGGACCGAGGGAAGGGAATGGAAGCATTTATTCATGGTTAACTTTCTTTTCTCAAGTACACCTAGAAGTTACGCATTTTGAAAGGGGATATTTAAGTGAATAGCCAAAGACACAAGTAAATTCAAAACTGAAGGTTGAGATTTTAGTCTTTTTTATGAAGAATTTTTAAAGTGATCTGGGTCAATTGGGAGCTTCCAAGAGATTGTCAGGGGAGTCCATTAGGAGACCACATCTATTTCCTTAATAATGCTCAGATTTTCTTTTTGTACTACTGTGTTGACTTCTGCACTAATGATACGAAGCAACGCTAGGCAGAACTTTTGGTACTTCTGTATGAATCAAGAACAGGCCCAGCTATGCCAGCTGTCCTCACACACTGACAGTAAAAAGAAAAGAAAGAAGAAAAACCAGATTTGGCTTAAGAATGTCTTTGACGAAGAGGTAGAAATTATTAATTTAACTAAATCCCAACTCATGTATACACATGTTTTACAATCCATGTGACAAAATGAAAAGTATGCATGAAGTGATACTGTTGTATGCTCAAGAGTGATAGTTATCTTGTGGGGAAGTCACTTATGCATGTGTTTGAGTTGCTAGTAGAACTAGCCTTTTTCATAAACATTACTTTTACCCTAAAGAGCAACTGTATATCTAAAGTTATTACTTTGGGTACTTAGACTATTTTTCCCCAAAAATGAATTAAGTAAGCATGTTACTTAAAGAAAACAACTCTGGATCTGATGCTAATAATAAAACTTAGAGTTTCAGGCCAAAAAAAAAAAATAAAGTTTGGAAACTTATCCTTTCTTTCAACATGAATTTGAAAGCTCCCCAACACTTAGACTTTTTAAATGAGATTGGTGGTAATATCAGTAACAAATTTAAATAACGCACACTTTTTTTTTTGAAGAACAAATGCATGACATTGCAAACTCATCCAACTATAAGGATCCATTCAAAGTTAAGAGGGATTAACTAAATTTACTGTAACAGAATATGTAAACTACATTAATAAAGTTTTAGATTCCACATCACAACCTTTATGACACTTGCTTGTCAAGTCTCATTGTAAAGCAAGAAAATATATCCACAATTATCTGAAAAAGCTATTAAAATACTTCTTCCTTTTCCATCTACATATCTGTGTGAGGCCCAGTTTGCTTCAAATGCTTTAAAACAACATATTCCAAGAAAAGGAGCACATAGGTAAATATGAGAATACAATGATCTTCCATTAAGCTAAATACAAGTTTTTAAAATATAACACAATTCTTCTTTACTATAAACTTTAATTGTTTTGACAATACCATTATTTTTCACCAAAGTATGCTATTTATGCTGATATGCAATGGTTTATTTATTTATTTTTAAATATATTAATAAAATATTGAAAAATTTTCAATATTAATACCTAACATGTTAAATAACAATAGCTATAATGTACATATTTAAACATTCTTTGCAGTTCTCAATAATTTTTAGGACTATAAAGAATTTGTGAGATAAAAAAATTTGCTTACTAAAACTAAAACTGATCAAAAAGGTCCATTAATTTTCTAAAATAATGATAAAAAAATTGTGATCATCCTCAAAACTGTGTGAAATATTTCAGAATCTCTGAAAATATTCTGAATGTTCAAGTTATTTTAGATTTTGCTATTCCCACCAGAGTATCAGATTCATCACATATATAAATAATGAATTAGAGTGGCACTTGGGAGCTTGTCTACAGTTTCAGTTTTTAATATTTATCTCAATGAAACAGTGTTTGTTTGCAATATCACTTTTGTAATGAGTAAGACATTCCATTAAAAAAGGAAAGGAAAACAAAGAGGTTTCTGGAGGCAGTTGTCAAAAGCAGTTTGCGTGTCATCTTATAATAAGAAGCAAATTACAAGTAATTATTTTATAACTGGGATTAAATCAGGCAAGTAATGAAGGTTTTTATTATTTCCTTACTCCAAATTCATAACCATACAGAAAATATGAATATAACTATCTGGATCTTATTGCATTCGTTTAAGTTCTCTTCTCTCCTCTTCCTCTCACACCACCTTTGTTTTCATAGCACTTCCTACCCCATGATCCAACCATTAAAGAAGGATTTCCAAGAAACTCCTAGCTGTGAGTTTCAGACTTCATTTTTATGTTGGCTTAGATACAGATAACGCTCTGCTTTGACTCACAGCTGTGAGAAGGCTGCCTAGTAATAAAACAGAACCCAAATTGCTTTATATTTTTTTCTAATTCTGTGACTTTTACACTTTTCTGTTGCTCCTGAGAAAACCTAAACATCCAAACTAACTGCTACTAATAACAATAAAAAATGACAATTTGTGTAACATGAACATGCAATTTGACTCATGTGAGAAGACTTTGTCCATTAGTCATCAGTTTCATTTATCTTTACTTTCTGCTAAAAAGATTTCCTAATAGATAATCCTGGAATGCTTGGAATAACAATTTTTCACTTGGTTTATTTTATACCAATGTTGGTATCTAGAACTAGAAAAATAGTTCTTCATTTATACATTTTAATGAGAAGATATTTATTTCAAAAGATTATAACCTTGGAAATACATGTATGTAGTTTGCAACACAAGAATTTGTTTCCTAGTGGTTAGAAAACACACACACACACACACAC
>PVKE010037161.1:0-16040 GCA_004027555.1 Craseonycteris thonglongyai | reverse complement strand
GGCCCCTCTCCTAGCCCCCCAGGCCCCGCCCAGCCGCCAGGTGAGGGTTCTGGGCTCCATGCTGACTACAGCCCAGGATTGTGTGGGGTCTGGGGCGGGGGGAGCGGAACGAGACGGGGGAGCAGAGGCTGGGTGAGGACGGTGCGGTCACGTGTGGGACTGGGCTCTTACCTGGGAAAACCACACACGGCACGAATCTGTCTGTGAGGAGACTGACATGCAAAGTGCTCTTGGTTTTAAGGTAAAATAAAAACACATTCGGGGCCCAGTTTCAGGTGGAAATGTCAGGTGCGCTGGGCCGGGCGCCGGCTCAGGAGTCAAGCCAATAACCTTGGCATTTGGGACGCGGGGCTGTGCTTTGTCGTGTGTCCTCTTTCTTCGCATCAAGGGGTCACCGGACGCCGGCGGCGGCTTTGCTGCCTCACACCCGGCCCCTCTGTCTATTAAAGTCAAACCACTGTGTAAACATTCCTGTGTTGTTCTGGGCGACAGTGGCCACGGGGATCGGGTTTCACCTGCTTGCACATCTTCAAGCAATTAGAGCAATTAGCGTGGAGCCATTTCACGTTCAAGGACTCAAGGTCTACGGTGACATTGAAGTCCAGGAGGAGCCGGGGGGCTCCCGGCCCCTGCCGTGCGCGGCCCCAAGCAGCCCGAGCAGCCGTCTCCTGTAAAAATGGCAGCTCTTTGTGGATATGACGACGAGGCTCCTACATGACATGTCAGAAGGCGTTTATAATCTCCCTGTGCTAATGCAGGTGCTGCCACACGGTGCGTCGGCACGGAAGCGCTGGGGGGCCGTGAGGGGCCCCGTGGGGTGAGCGCGTCCTTCGGCGAGGACTGTGCTTTGTGGACGGGAACTTGCATTTCGCTTTTTCGTGGGAACCTCCCTGTTTGGGGTCAGCGTGGCAGAGCCGGCGACGCGGAAGCTTCGCGGGAAGGTCTGTGCCGGCCCAGTTCAGGGCTGAGCTCCCCACGCGCAGCCGGGGCCGCGTGAAGGGAACCGCCCGCTGCTGCTCACCAGAGGAGGTAACTTCTAAAACCCGTCTTAGACCCCAACAGGGTTCTTGTGCTGTTTGCTGTTTACGGAACTAAGTTACCCGGGAACCTTGTCTGCATGAGGCAAAAACCCTAAATGGATGGGAGCTTTGTAAATGGGTTAGCGCAGTGTTTCAAACCCGCACTTTACTGGTGGCTTTTTCGGCACGGGGGGAGGGGCCTTGCTGCAAAGATGCGAAGTCCCTGCTCCCGGCTCTCCCAGCGGGGGTGACCTTGGCCGTGACCACACGCTCAGCGATGACGTGGGTTCTGCCGCCCTTTCTCCTGAGGCTGCCGGTTCACATTTCACTTTGTTCACAACCAGCTCCAAGTGAACGGTGTTGGGACGTTTACCTTTACACACTGTGTGCTCTGACTTCAGGAGGCCTGTTTATAAAAGAAATGTCCGTTAACTGGAACTCAACCAGCCTTCACTCTCACGCAACCGGCAGAATCCTCCAGGAAGTGACACGTCTGCCCGGCGTGGGTGCGGGTCGCTGGGAGCGTCCTGTAGCTGTGGGTCTTGGGAAGTTCTGGCCTCGTGGGCTTCAGGGCTCCCAGGTGCCGGTCCGTTCTGCGTCTGTCTTTGCGACGGGCACGGGAGCACTTGTGAGCCGCGCGTCACCCACCGTTTCGGGGGCGCGGCTGCCGAGACCCTCCCGCCCCGTCACGAGCTGCGTGCGGCAACGCTGCGGAGACCTGGTTCCCGCTCCGCCCACGTGCACGGAGCCCCGACTCTGGCTTCTGAAGCCGCACTGGGGGGCAGGGGGTGCGGGTCAGATGCTGCCCTTCCCCTGCCCCTCGGAAGTGGGTTGCTAAGGAGTCACGTGCAGCGTGTGTCCGTGACGGGTCCGGTCACACGGGAACGTCTGAGTGTCCCCCCCCCATGTGAGGAGGCCGCATGGGCGCCCGTGGGACGACGGGGAGGCTTCGCTGCGGCCAGGCCTCCCGAACCCCCACCTTGAACTGCTTTTCTGTGGCTGATCGGTTCCACCTAATATGTCTCTTGATTTCTGCTGTTGTGATACGGGGGCGACATGCTGTTCCCTCCGTCTTTATGCGCGTTGGGTGCTCCTGCCTGTCATGCCGGCGGTTTATCTGTGGCGTGTGGCTTCGTTTTCAGACGCGAGCGTCTGTCAGGCTGCCGTGGCTTTGAATGTGAGATCAAGGCGAGATGAATTCCAGGGAGGAGTCTCTGAGGGAAAGACGGGGTCCTGTGTGAACACCCCCCCAACAGGCCCCAGAGAGCGACTGCCGCCCAGAGTTGGCACCTGGATGGCACCCGGCGGCCGTCGGCAGGGACGCCCCCCCGCCCCCCACTTTCCTTTCACTGAACCCGGCCGTTGGCTCTTCGTCCTGTTCTTCACGCGGCCTCGCTGTTGGTCAGCAGCAGTTCACTTTTCTTTCCAGTGTGTGTCCAGGGACTCGGGTGACGGAAGACAGGCCCCTGGTGACTGGTTTGGGGCGGGTTCCGGAGCCGCCCAGCCGGCAGACGGGGCTCCCGGGAAGCCGGCCGCTCAGCTGATGGCAGACGAGGCGCAAAGGAAAAGCGGAAGCGAGAGCCAGGCCGCGTCCCCGAACGGGGACCGTGTGCTCCTCACCAGCACGTGACAGAACCGAGTCGGCAGAACCGGAGTTCTTCCTTTTTCTTATTTTGAAAGCCGCCTGCCTATGTAAATGCCACCCCAGAAATACCTCCAGAGCAGGTTTCCCCAGACGGTGTTGGGGGTGCGTGTGTCTGTGTGTGAGCTGCCTCGGGGGGCACCCACGGACATGCTCGCTGCCTGTGGCCCTGGGGCGGCTGAGACGCTGGAGGGGCTTCAGGACCCCCCTGCAGCTTTGAAGGTGACCGGCCGGGCCCGCCATGATCTCCAGCCTTGAGAGAGAGGCATGGCCGGGGGACTCCTGGGGGCTTCCTGTGGTCTCGTGAGAACCCCCGGCTCCTGGGAGGCAGCGGCCGGGAGGAGACCCAGCTCCAGCGTGTTCTCGAGCCGCGCACAGCACTTCCTGTTTATTCCCACGTCGTCTTCCCTGCTCGGCAGCCCCTGCCGCACAGAAGCCGCCAGAGCCGACTGCCGACGCGGGCAGGCCCCCCGCTCCCGCCGCCAGCGCCTCGTCTTCTCTGTGATGTGAGTGTCCAGAGAGAAGGACCCAGCTCACTGCGGGCTGCTCTGAAGGCAGGGCCGTCCTGCACGGACAGCGTCTGGGGGCAGCGAGGGGGTCTGGCCCTGCTCCCCGCCCTGTGCTCGGCTCCGGGGGCCGCCCTGCCTCCTGCGTTCGGACGCGTCTGGGGCTGTGGTTAGAGCCGCTGCCCCGGCCGCGCTGCCCCGGCCGCCTCTTTCTTCCTGTGGCCTCACGGGCAGCCTGGAGCCGAGGCCGGACGGGTTCCCCGCAGACTTGTGCCCTGACGTTGGCCTCAGGACACTTGTGCATCGGTCTTGATATTTGCACCAATTCCATGCCCGTAAAAGTGAGGCCGCTGAGCTGAGCTGGGTCACTCGCTCATTTGTGAGACGTGTGTAAGCAGCCTGGGTTGCAAGGGGAGGAGCCGGCCGTGTGCTGGGTGGGGGGACAGGCTAACTGGGGTGCTGGGAGGCTCCTTGGGGAGCCCTGCTGGGCAGGAGGGCGGCAGGGCGAGCCCAGCGGCTGCGCTCTGGTCCTTTCTGTTGAAATGCGTCTTTCACACAGGGCCTGACTGTGTCCCCCATTCACACCCACCCCCCAACCCCGACCCGGTTGCTAAGCCAAATGAGAGCATGTTTTTAACTCCGTGCTGGCCAGGGGCCGGGCGGGAAGCCGGACACTCGCTCTTGTGGTCCTGAGGGGGCTGCCGCTCTGAGCTCGGCTTGTCCCAGGCTGACTGTCCTTCCGTTTCAGCGTCCACAACGGGGTCCGTCACCGTCGAGAGGAACGTGTGCGTGTCGGAGCCGACAGGACTCGAGTGCGTGCGTGTGAGCGCGGCTCTTGAGTGGCCAGGACTTGGGCCCCTTGTGACGCTGCCGGTGGCTCTGCCCGCTGACGCCCGGTTGAGCAGTAGGAGCGGCCGCGGGAAGATGGTGATGGGGGCGCCCCGCCTGCCTGGGGACCGGGCCCCGCAGCGCTCGGGCTGTTTTCTCTGGATGGCCTCTCGGATTATTTATCAGGACGGGAAGGGAGTAGCTGAAGCAAACAAACATGTGACCGCGCTCTGTTTTGTTTTCCACTCGGAAAGCCGTGGCCTTTGACAAACGCGCAGAAAACGACACAAGGAAAGTGGATGCGCCGTTTTGTGAACGCGAGCGAGTTAACCCCTGAGACTCAGGAGGCTTTTTTGATGTTTTATATTTATTTATTTATTTTTATTGTTTTTTGTCAGAGAGAGAGAGAGATACAGAGACAGAGAGAGAACTGAACTGGGGGAGCTCCCAGCTCAGCATATGGGTCCGCACGGGCCGGGGCCGGGATTCGATCCTCAGTCCCCGGGGCTGCAAAGTGAGCGCCTCACACACTGAGCCGTCCCGGCTTCCCCTCAAGAGGCTTTTTTGGCGGCTGCAAATTTTCCAGCCTTTTTTTTTTTTTTGGCTGAGAAGTAAACTGTGGTGCATGGTTTTGGGTACAAGGGACACGCAGTACATGCACATTCACTTTGGCTGCTCAGTAGTTTGGCTTTTCTAGGTGTTTTACTCAGTTATTCCTGCCGTGGTAGCTGTCCTTGTGTGGGGTGTGCATGTGTGCACACCCATGTGCAGATGCACACGTGTGCGTGTGTACATGTAACTCTGATGCCATTGGATGGGCAGGTAGTCGCTCTTACACGTTTGTTGAGGGCGGTTTGCTGACATGAGGTTGTAGTGGGATCAGTGTGGTGCCTGAGCCTCCAGAACGCCTTCCTGTCCGTGGTCTTGGGGCGATGGGGGTGCCTGTCATGGTCTCCAGGGCAGCCGCCGTCTCTGATCCAGTTCTGTAGAAACCTCAGCAGAGACTCAAGCCTCTACAGTCAGAGCAGATTGTAAAGCAGCAAACGCACAGGTGGTGCGGTTTTATTCTCGGGTGGGGTTTGCACGACTGGGGGGATCTCTGTGTAGCGCGCGCTGACATCCAAGCACCTGGAGCGCTTTCCAATCACGAGGGCTCGGTTTCCCACAGGTGCCCTCCTCCCTCACGCGCATCCTCAGAAGCCGCGGACGTGGCCCTGCAGGGCGCCCGCCGCTGACATGGGGCCCGGGGAGCCGCCGGGCGGTGCGGTGCAGCCTGGGCCGTGTGGAATGCGGGCTGGACGTGTGCGCCGGGGGTCCCGGCTCCCCTGACTATATGAGGACGCAGTGCAGCAGCCGCTCGGGCAGCCCAGCCGGGGCCGGGGACTCGGCGGCAACCCCAGACCAGACGCTCCCTGGTCGACGTGGCTCCTCCCGGTGGGCACTGAGCACAGTGTGAACGTCCGCGAGGGGCCGTTGTGAGTCGTGCGACAGCGTTTGCAGAAGTCTCCGGAGCGGGGCCGGCCCAGCGTTCAGGGGGTTTGGCTCCCAGTCCTGTTTGTTTGCTGGAACTTGAATATAGAAATTGAATGTGAAGAATCTGTATTCAACATGTGGTTTTAATTTTAAAATTAATCTCCCCCCCATAAAAAAAACCATAATGTGATTCCAGTTTTGCTTAAAAGCACTTTTCTTGAGTTCACCTCCGCATGTTGACAGCGTGTCACGTAGGTGACGATCCTGGGTTTCGTGTTTTGTTTTCCTGGTTCCCTGATGCGTCTTCTGCGCCACACGAGCTGGGGAATCGGCAGTCACTGCTAAGCACTTCTTAGAAAGCATTTCAGAAGCCCCGGAGGGGGCCCGGCCCTCGTCCACACACAGTACAAGTGTTCATCTCAAGGCAGGGATGTTCGTCTCCTCCCATTGTTACAGAGGGAGAAACTGAGGCACTGAGAGGCCAGATCACCTGACTCGAGGCAGGACCGGTCGTGGGCTTGGTGGGGTCGGAGGTGGGGGGGGCTGGGCCCCGTCGGTCTCTGCTCAGCCCAGGACGGCCCCCAAGAGAACCGAGCCCGTTTCTTCTCGCAAGAGTGTGCCGTTCACTCACTGTGATCTGTTCTTGCTGAGTCTCCCCCTCTCCTCCTCTCATGTGCACACACACACAGGCACACACAGTACATGCACACACATGGGCACATACACAGTACATGCACATGGGCACACAGCACACACACACACATGGGCACACACACAGTACATGCACACGGGCACACAGTACATGCACACGGGCACACACAGCACATGCACACACAGTACATGCACACGGGCACACACAGTACATGCACACACATGGGCACATACGCAGTACATGCACATGGGCACAGCACACACACACATGGGCACACACACAGTACATGCACACGGGCACACACAGTACATATACATGCATACACACAGGCACACACGCAGTAATGCATATGCACAAATGCGCTCAAACGTACACTTATGCTTGCACAAACACAGTGCACACATGCACGCACGCCCTGTGAGTGGAGGCTGACATGCTCTAGTTCAATCTCCAGGCAGGGCATCTCTTTCACATGCACACACGTGTTCCACGTGCACTGCGCTGTCATTCACGGCTGTGCACACCGCGTACGAAGTTGTCATTGTCATTCTGTCACCGCCCAGGTGCCCTCGTCACACCCGGGGCACCCGAGGGGCCTCTCTCCAGCTGTGACCAACACGCTGTGATGGTAAGAAGCAAGTTTGTGCTTTTGGGACAGATCAGTGAGTGTGAGGTGAGCACGCCCATGTGGGTTCCATGGGGAAGTGTGCAGGGGACCTCGGGACAGAAGCCGTGGGCAGATCTTCGGTGCAGTTTCTAAAGGGGACGCGTCACACATCCCAGATTTCCCACCGCCCGACAGTGGACGTGGTGATGAGCATTTCTGACTTTGTACGGATGGTGGGCAGCGGCCGTGGGCATCCTGATGTCGAAGGCGCAGCCTGGCACCCGGGGTCTCCTCCCAACAGCTGGACGACAGGGATGTCCGTACAGCGTGGAAGTCAGAAGCGCAGCGCCTTGTGGCGGTTGGTTTCACAGCGTTTTGCGAGTTCTGTTAAGTAGTTTTTCCAACTCCAGCTGAGACCTGAGGGGCCGGGGCAGGGTGTTGCTCGGATGGTACTTCCATGCCCGTGATGAGGCCGGGGACTCGTGTGGAAGAATCCGTAACAGTTCACAGCAAGGCGAATAATTCTTTGCACGCGGGTTGTTTGTCCGTCCCAGACACTGGAACTTACTTCACCGGTTTGCGTTCAGTTTGAGGAGAAACGTGGAAGCCAGTTTGCACACCTTCATCGCGTATTCTTCTCTCGTCGGTAGTTTGACTAAAGTCAGCCTGTGCTTTTCTGAGTCCCTGTGCTCCCCGGGGGCCGGGTACGAAATGGTTGCAGGGAGTTCAGGTGTCCCGTGTTGGCTCTGGAACCAACATGACTTCTTTTCTTCAAATCAGCAAAATAAATAATCTCTTCAATCCAGCGAGGGTTTCGGTAGCTAATTTGAAACACGCGTCCGTTGTGTAGAGCAGCTCTAAACACGTGTTGAAAACTGGCTTCCGTCCTGTGCTTTCTTTTGCTCAAGTAGGTCAGTGAGAACGCGCTCTGCCTGTACTTTGTTTGCGAAGACACTGACTGACGTGGGACTTGGTTGTGTCGATGCTCTGGGACTTGGTTACTTAAGTACTCAGCGCCCCTTCTGCAAATATTTGGTGAAGCAGTCGTTACTTTAGCAGATTTGCGACCATGCGGCTTGTTGTTACGTTGTTAGTTTGTATTTCGTTGCTTGCTCTCCGTGAGCATTAGATACGTATCACCTCTGCCCGTCCCGCCGTGTCTCCCTCGCCATCTTTTTTCACCCTCATCCGCACAACTGTCCACTTCCAGGTCGCAGCCAGACCCTTCTTTGTGGATCAGCCTGTTGCGCGGGGGACTCTGACGGTCACATTAAACTACGTAACGGTCCCCTCTCTTGCATTAAAAAGCCATAAAATCTTGTGTGAAATGGCCAAGGGGACACATATGTAGGAGGAAGGGGGAGGCTTTTGCTCCCCCAGGCACCTTGCAAAGGGGACTATTTTTCTTATATGATAGAAATGACATCTTCACTTGGCCCACTTTTCCGCCTACGCGTGTACTGAGCGTCTCCAGGGAGACGAGGAAGCCCGGAGTCCGTGACGCTGTCGGGGGAGGGGCAGGAGGCTTGTGTGCCAGGCAGCCGCTTCCAGATGCCCCTCTCAGACCGCCTCCCCTTCTGAAGGCTCTTCTGGAACATTCTCTCCCTTCCCTGATGACATCACCTGTACATTCCATCTGCCGGGTGGGCTGTGGTGCTGGGGGGGTCAGATAGGAGGTTCCGTCTTGTGAGACCTTGGCTTTGTCACTGGTGAATCTATCCGGGCTTTTGTGACATTGCCTCGTGGATACTAGAACACCACTTGCCTTAAAAGTGCCCGAGAAACGAAGACTTGTGGGCCCAGTCAGTGGTTGAGTGGTGACCTGGGGGTGGGGGCCATCACATATGTGGTGATGAAGGGAGGGCTGACTGGGTGGGGAGCACACCGTGCAACACAGACAATGTTGTGTACATTGTACACCTGGTGCCTGTGTGATTTACTGACCAGTAAATTCAACAAAAAACATTTAAAAAGCAGTCTTTGTCCTAGTGGTAGCATTGAGCTCAGTGTGGGGAGCGTGTCCTAGAAGGACTCCCCAGGCTGAATCGGCAGCTCTACTCGCCCACCTGTGCACGAGAACCTTCCACTGTGTCTCTCCTGTGATCACTGCGTAGGGACCTGTCACCCCAAAACTCCATCGCCCCCCACGTCACCCTCCCCCCTTGAGCTGGGTCCCATGGGTCCTGTAGAGCCGGGTCTCTTGAAGCTGGGTCCTGTGGAGCTGGGCCCTGTGGAGCTGGGCCCCGTGGATCTGGCTCCCATTTCCCGTGGTTCCGATTTCCGTGGTTTCGATTTAAGTGGTCTCGATTTCCGTGGTCTCGGTTTAGTCCGTGGTCTCGTTTTACGTGGCCTCGGTCTCCGTGGTCTCGTTTCTGTGGCCTCGGTCTTCGTGGTTCCGGGTTCTGTGGTGCCGGGTCCCGTGGAGCCAGGTCCCGTGGAGCTTGGAGTAACAGGACGGTCTCTCCCTTTTCCCACAGGTGCTGCAGGTGGCACGGCAGCTTCTCCTCCAGCCGCAGCAGCCGCAGGGCAGTGGACTGAAGTCTCCCAAGAGGAATGACAAGCAGCCGGCCCTTCAGGTAAACGTGGCAGCTCCCTCGCGGGGTATCTGCTGAGGGCAGGGCTGCATGGAGAACGCAGACCTGCAGAACCCACGCTCTCACATTAGCAGTGAGGTGTGGCGTTTGGGTGTGTGCCCCCCGCTTTCCCGTGGGGAGTTGGGTCCAGTCCGTGCACAGGAAGGCGCGTTGTGGCGGGTCAGCTGTCTTGTCGTGGAGAGAAGTTTGTGGTCGGCCATCCAGGACTCTCATGGCAGGTGCCTTCTTTCCGGGTGGGGTTCTCAGCACCCCAGGTGACAGCGGGCGATGGGTGGCCACGCTTTTTGGTTGTCAGGACTTGGGGCGTCGTGGGCACTACTGACTGTCTAGCAGGTGGAAGCCGGGGCGTGCTGCCCACCCCCCTACGCTAAACAGGAGAGTCCCCCTAAAACAGAAGGATTCAGCCCCAAACATCCATAGTGTCAAAAACTGCTACTGGGATTGCCGAGGAGGTGTACCTGCGGGTGTCAGCTACTTCTGGATTATTTAAAGATGTAATTTTATTATTATTATTTTTATTTTTGACAGACACAGAAACAGAGAGATAGAGAGAGAAGGGGGAGGGCCCAGACCTGTCTCCATAGTTGTACGTCATCAGTTTTTGACATGGTTTCATTTCACACAGGTGGGTGGGGGCCGTGCAGGGCGGGAACCGGGCTGGGGACCTCCCGCCTGGGAAGCTCACCCCAGTTCAGCATGTGGGTCCTCATGGGCCGGGGCCGGGATTCGATCCTCAGTCCCTGGGGCTGCAAACTGAGTGCTCAGCCCGCTGAGCTATCCCCGCTTCTCTACTTCTGAATTATTAGTAAAGATGACAATCAGCTCTTATGTGAAGATACGAAGGAAGATTGTTTAGATGCATGAGGACAGGTCAGCAGAGTAGAAAGAGTTCATAAAGGCTAATGCAGAGGATCTGTGGAGGTAGGAAATTGTACTCAAAACTTCAGAGAAATTTGCTTCGGGGTGATACATCAGCACAGAGCAGGCAGGCACGGGTCCTGGGGGGCTCCACCCCTCTCACTGCACCCAAAGTGGGGGGCTCAGGTGAGTTTCTCCCTGGACACTTAGGAGCAGAACCTGTACATGGTGCCGAATAGGCATAACTTGGAGCTAATAGATTTGATCAGAAGGTTGACCCAGATTCTAGGCCGCATTGGTTTTCCTCAGAGCTGATGGGACTACTTCTCTCTCAAACTCTATCCGCAAAGATCAGGTGACCTCAGGCAGCAAACCCTAGACTTAGCCCAGTCATTTTTATGCTGGACTTGCTGTCCCTCCTACTTGCTTCTCTAAAACATGTGGTAACTTTGTCCCCACGCTGAGCAGAGCTCCCAGGGGCTGAGCATCGGAAGCCAGGCTGCTGGGGTTTCCTGCTGAGACCTTTTCCTCGCAGCCCCTCCCGTCACCGGGTCTCAGCCACTCGGCCTGCGTTACACGTGGGCTGCGGGGGCCGTCTGGGTGCCGGGTTCTCAGAAGACATCACCCCGGGTGGCAGAGGTGACAAGTGGAGAATTGAGGCCAGCCGTAGAACTGATCGGGAACACAAAGTTGGTGGCCTGGTGTGCGTGTGTGCACGTTGCACATGCGTGTGTACTTGTGTATCTCTGTGCATGTATATGTGTGTACTGTGCGTCCACACAGACACATGTGTACCTGCATGTATATGTGCATGCGTGAACACATATGCTGTGTATCTGCATGCACACGTGTGTGAGTGTGTAGGAACACGTGTGTGCTGTGTGTGTGTGTGTGTGTGTGTGTCTCTGACTACGTCTCCTCAGCTGCCTGGCATGGTCATACGAAGGCACTGAGTTTTGCGGTGGTGTCTGGCCTTCCATAGCAGAGCGGAGAAATTACTAGCGTAGCTCACGTGCTCGTTGTGAATCTGTGTGCATAGACCCGGTGATTGGTGGATGGAATAGCCTCACGCTCGAATGCGCCCTGTGCTCCCGGGCCCCTCAGTAGGGGTGGCTGTGAGAGGAGGGCGACCTCAGCAGAGCGCGGGCCTGAGCTTCTTACCCTTCTGACGGCCGTGAACCCTTCTGTGCTAGTGACCTTCAGACCCTACACGTGGAGGGCGGTGAGACCGGGAAGAGGGGCCGGATCTGCCGGCAGCTTCAGGAAGAAGGAAAGGCGTCCCAGATCCTAAATGTGCTGGGACTCGTATTTTAAGCGCACCTCACACTCTCCTGCTGTGCGTCCGCAGCGTTCTCTGGCTTCACAGGCGGCTGATCCAAAGGGAAGTGCAGCGTTAGAGGAGCTTCTAAGTGGGTCCTCACTGGAGACCACAGAGCACAGACATCCCCAATCTGAGCTCGTTCCAGGGAGACAAGAGGACAGCAGAGAGAAGTGAGGTCCTTTGCAGACACACACACTGACCTGAAGCTGAGCTGGTCGCGCTCTTGGGGGGCCATGTGGTTTCACATAAGCGATGAACTGGGTAGAGATAATGCTTCTGAAGTGCTTGAAAAATATTCTACTCACTAAGCTAAATAGCCCCGAAGTTAGTCTTATTAACTTGCGCTGCCAGCCTCTCTAGGAATGATACAGATGAGGATTGAAAATCGGCCCCATTGCAGGTTTGGTTTCAGAACGATCGGGATCAGTCAGATGCGACTTGAGCGTTCACGGAGCGGCCCCCGCGTCTGACCCGAGGCTGAGGGGACGGCCTGCCTGCAGAACGCTTACGGGCTGTAAGGAATTAACCGGGTTTTACTGCAGAAATGAAAAAGTATACGTAAGTAGAAATAGTAGGCTTGCTTTTATAAGTATTTATGTGTTTCTGAAGATTGCTTGAACCAGTGAAATAAAGGCTTTTAATGGTGCAGGTGTGCTCATAACCTCGAAAATGTGTAACTTTTCTGGCCGGAGATTAATTTGTGAGTAGATGAGCAATTTTATTGATCGAATTTTGGAACTGTGACCACCGTTTCTGGGTAGTAATTCACTCTGGTTCTTTAAGCATTTGAGTTGTTGGCATGAGAACATAAACTGGAAGGAAATCAAATGACACATTTTCTCCTAAGAAAGTAAAAGTACATGTGTATTCTGGCAGCGTGCAAGTTGGGAAAGAAAGTGAACCTTATGTGTTGCTTGCATTGGAGAGCTGACCGGTTTCAGGCCTTCCATAAAGAACGTGAACTTGAACCAGACGGCTGAGGGTTTTCTCTCCTGCCTGTCCGCTTCTTCGCGAGGCCCTGCCCCTCGCAAGCCCCTGACCCAGGAGGCCACTGGGGGGCCGGCCTTTCTGGCCGCCGCAGCCCCCAACCCAGGGGGTGATGAGGACACCGGCTTCCCGGGCGGGAGCTTCCCCCACACGGCTCAGCAGGTTTCGTAGCTTTTTTATTCACCCGTCCCGAGGGCTCCGGGGGCTCGAGCCTGTCCTGTTGCTGCCCGGGTTGAAGACACTGCTAAGAATCTGCTTTTCTCAAATACGAGGTTTTGTCCCAGCCTCCCGAAAAGTGTGGGGGTGCGTTGTAAATATAATGAGCTCGCTCATGTCTCTATGTCACCTTGACCCTGGGCCCAGTCTGTTTGCTGGTGTGGCTTCCAGGCGTATATATTAATGATTCTCGCTCTCAGAAGTGTCTGGGTTTGGACTTTTAACTGTGGCCACGTTACCTGCCTGTATCTCAGTGTTGGGATACAGGTGTGCTGCTGGCAGTTTTCGGGGGGCTCTTGGTCACTTCCCCCGTCACCACGTGCAGAGACCACGGACGGCTCACGCGTGCTTCTGGGGGCCCTGCCCTGCGGCTGCTCTGTCGTGTGGGAATTGGTCATAAATCACTCTGTGCATGAGGAGAAGTGAACCTCAGGCTGAGGGACGCGAAGCCAGGCTTTAGGGACATGGGTGACCAGTGTGCCTGGGCAGGGTCACCGCTGCCGCCCCTGCCACGTGCTGACGGTCCAGCACCCCGTTTCCCTCAGATACACAGGTTACTCCGTTTCTGTCTCTTACGCCAAAAATGAGACCAAGCCGACCAAACCCAGTGCCACCGGCAGTGTCGGGGTTTCGGGTCAGAAGGCGGAGACCGGCGTGACGTCAGCGGCCGTGGCCGGGCGTGCTGTGCGTCCTGAGGGTCAGCGAGTGTGGAGAGAAGGAGCCCTCGTTCTCGCGTCCTGGGTGCTTTCGTGTGGAGCGTGGAAGCGCATGTCCCACTGCCACTGGGGCTGGGAGGTGGGAAGGGACCGGGGGAAACACTTGACTGGTCACAGATGCATAAATGGCCGAGAGAACGACACTTGTAATTAAGAGCGCTCCTGCCACGTTTCCGCACGGCCCGCGCCCCCCGCGCTGAGCGCAGCGACTCCCACCCCGATAATTACCATGGTCGTGGCGGTGGCTGGGGCGGCTCTCATTAGTTCCGTGTGCATTTAATTAGAGGAAGGCTGAAATTGGATTTAACTTATTACTTTTTCATGGATCACTTTCTTGTCATCACTTCAAATTGGATTGCGGCCCCAGGTAACTAATTATGAGAGCCACAGGATCAAGAGCGGAAAAAAAGGTAATTAGCAACAACACTGTCGGACCCTTGCCGGTTGTCCACTTGTGTTTCTGGGGAAGAAAAAAAAAACAACCCAAGTCCCATGGTGTCGTCTCAGGTGAGGGGCCGGGTGCTGTGGGGGGGATGTCACCACCCAGGGAGGCTGAAGACATCGGGTCCATGTGGCCCCACCGTCAGCTCCTTAATGTCGAGATGGCATTTGTCAGATCAGCGGCAGATGGGCGGGATCTCAGCCCCGGTGCCGTCTGGGGCCTCATGATGCCTGTGAGCCAAAGCACAGATACTTGAAGTACGGGGAGCGAGCATTTTATGAGCCAATGAATGTTCCAGAAGCTCCCTGCATGTCTGACAGGAAGACGTCGCCGTTGGGAGTTGTAGGCAGTGTCACCAGCGTCCTTCCCTTTCCTCCTGGTGAATTCTGCGCCGGCTCCGACCCAGGGTCCTGCCTCCCCTTCCGCCCCAGTCGAGAACACTTTGAAACAAATTATATTGCTTCCATGTGCAGAGAGCAGAAATCAGAACCGCAAGCCGTCAACGTTATCGACATCGTCTGAAAAAACGTTGACAACAGTTTGAGGATGTGCAAGTACTGGGTTTTTTAAGTTGCCAGAATGCTGTGGCAAAAAGCAAAAAAAAAACAAAACAAAAAAACGATGCCATCTGATCACTCCACCCCAGTCCCGTGCGTTGGCTCTTCCGGGAGAAACTGTGGTCTGGGGCCTGAGAGGCCGTGATGGGGAGTCTTGCTCGGAAGCCTGTAGGTTCCTGGATAGGCGAACGTGCTGCCCAGACGCACTCGAGTCTCCTCACGTGTCTCCAGAGGGTTTTACTTAACGTTCTGTGACTGTGAGCAAACGCTGTGACTTGGGCTCCCGCCACTTCCAGGCCTGGGCAGGAGCAGCCGGTTTGTTCTTTTCAAGGATGAGGGCAGCAGGCGTGTGGACGAGATGCGCCTGCTCACCGGACCCCGCATCATCCCCAGGGAGACGAGATTCGTTCCTGGACCCGAGTTCTTGTCCTGGGTGAACCTCTGCACATTCCCAGGACCTGAAGAGTGATCATCAAGTCTGATGCAGAGAATTAACGCTGTTTTCTCTTGAACATCTTAAGTTGATTTAGAATTTCTGTACACAGCACTCGTCTGTGGTTGAGAGAGGGCACACCAAGGTCAAGTGATGCAGCATTTTCCATTTTTCCATGAGCCTCCCGGCGAGTGATAAAAGCGGCTCCTTTATTTTGTAAGCCGGCAGGAATTTCTGATGAAGTGCAGAGGTCATGTTCTCTGTCAATTGGAGCAGCCAACATTCCTCAACTACCGTTTTTTTCTGCCATTCTGCATCTTCCCTCCCCAGCCCCCACCTCACCGTGAAGCCTGACACATCCCTGACATGTGCATGGCGAGGTCCTGCCGTCTGAAACTCATTAACATGCAGCGGTGGACCCTGGCCCGTGGCTGGAACGCAGCGTGCGATGCGAGCGCTATGGGCCACAGTGACCGTGGGCAGCCCGGCCGTGGGCATGGCGCAGGGAGAGCTGCTGACCACGCTGGGCAGCAGACAGGTCACGAGTATGAGTCGGGCTCGGGAAGCCTGGTCCTTAGAGGAAGTGCTTCTGAGATGACAAGGTGGTATTCCCCTCCACCCCATGCTTATTATTTTAGCTGAGCTGGGGGGTATTTATCAGTATTAGCTGCAGGAACATGAAAGCAAGCCATTAGAGAAATAGCCTGAAAACCAATTTCTGTGAGGTAGTATTTTTCACTTCTGTAACTATTGGGTATTGCAGAACCCATGGATCTCCATCTATCCATCCATTCATCCATCATCCATCCACCCATCCATCCATCATCCATCCATTATTCATCATCCATCCATCCATCCATCATCCACCCATCATCCACTCATCATCCATACATTATCCATCCATTGTCCATCATCCACCCACCCACCCATCTATCCATCATCCATCCATCATCCACCCATCATTCACTCATCATCCATCATCCACCCATCCATCCATCCATCATCTATCATCTATCCATCCATCATCTATCCATCATCCATTCATCATCCACCCATCATCCATCCATCATCCATCCATCCATCATCCATCCATCCACCATCCATCCATCCATCCATCCATCCATCCATCCATCATCCATCCATCATCCATCCATCCATCATCCATCCATCCATCATCCATCCATCCATC
>PVKE010037160.1:0-16040 GCA_004027555.1 Craseonycteris thonglongyai | reverse complement strand
TTGTTAATGTTCTCTTTTGGATTTCTTGTTTCTCAGTCAAGTTCATGGCATTGCCATTTGTGAAGAGACCTTCCATTTATCATATCAATGTACGGTATATTACGGTATGTTCGAAAAATATCATTCATTAAAAATTTAATTAAAAAAAGAACTGGTGTTGCCTCGGAAGTGGGGGGTAGTCTTATACAGCAAATATAGGCCTAAACCTATGTTTTAACTGTAAAATTAGGGTGTCGTCTTATACACCCGGTCGTCTTATATGCCGGAAAATACGGTAAGTAATCCAACTATACAATATGTCAAATGGTAATAAGTGCTAAAAGAAATAAAGATAGGGAGGGGTGACAGGCAGTACAGTTTCAAACAAGGTAAGAAAGGAAGGTTTTACCAAGAAGGTGATATAGGGGGAGTATGAGCAAAGACCAAGGAGCTGAGGAAGCTACTATGCAGAGAAGCTACTATTCTGAAGGAAGAGAATTGCCGGCAAAGGGCACAGTGAGAGCTGGAGGGGAATGTGGGCTCAAGATAGGAAAGGTAGTCAGCCATAGAGGAAAAACCAGAAATCCATGTAAAAGAAACTAAGGTTCCCTCCCTGGATGATTTTAGTTAGGTTTCAAAATAAAACACATGAGATCAACCACTTGAAAAATGACAGAACCCCAAAGATTCCTAAAAAGAGAGTTTTAGAATGTATGACACCCAGTCTAGGAGACCTGAATTTATCTAAAGACATGTTATTGATTTGTGACTATAACTAAAATAGCTTAAGCCTACTCAATTGTATTTCACCTACTGTGAAGGAAGACTGTATGAAAATAGAAGGGCTTAATTAAGACGTTTAGAGATTTAATTGTACATCATGGTGATTATACCTAATGATACTGTATCATAGACTTGAATGTTATTGAGAGCAGATCTTAAAGGTTCTCACCACAAAAAAGAAAATGGCAATTATATGATGACATGAAGGTGGTAACTAATTCTATGGTGATAATCACTTTGCACTTTATAAATGTATCAGATCAACAGGTTGCACACCTTAAATTTATACAATGTTGAGTCAATTATGATTGTAACTCAATAAAGCTGTAAAAAAGAGGAGAGCTTAGTTTGAGTAGGATTCATATAACAGGATTTTGAAAGACAAAATATGGCAATGTATTTCCAGCAGTGTACATGGAAAAGGGTATACTTGAGTGAACTTGAAAAGTGGGTTTATTTAGCAAATATAGTTTTCATTTTAATTGTAAAGATAGATGCATCTGGGAATTGTGAGGCCATCAAAATCAGCTAAATGATTTCAGGATCCCAAAGCAACCTTATTAAGTACTAGTTTCCCATATAGACTTTGCACAAGAGTAGAGTGTACTTATCAGAGGGCTTGAATGTTTACTCCTACGGAACCTTTGCCAATGAGCATTGATAAAATGATACTGATTTATCCAGTATTCTCGTGTGAGTTTGATTATGGTAGTCAGCAGCCTGGAACTATCTGGTATATTGAAACAAAAGGGACCTAGAAGCTAAGGGTCAAGCTTTGAAATATACAGAGGGTGCCAAAATGTATACACATTTTAAGAAAGATAAAAACTATTTTAAAATTGTACTACTCGATAACAAACGATGAATAAAGGTCACATTTGACTTATGCAATTATAAGGGATGCTCAAAATGGTTACCATCAGTGTCCAGACACTTCTATTTACAGTGAACTACTGCCTGAGCAATGTTGACCAAAGTGTCCACTTGTATCACTGCGTATCCCATTTCAATTTACCATGCATCTCAAACTTATCACAGATATCTGTTATTGTTAGGCATGTTGGAGGTTCTGTTGCATACTCATGTCTCCATTGCCATCCTACTTCCACAATATTCTTGAACTTCAAATACCACTTCAAAATGGTCTTGAGCTCCTTGAAGAACAACTGTGCTTTTGCCATTTTCTCTGACTGTCCTGCCTGTAGCATGGTGTCGCTAGCATTCATTTGATGAATTCCATCTTTTGAGCAAATGTCATACTACACATTGCTACTATAATTCAGTTCAACTTTGAGAAGTAATATATAGATAACATCTCTTAAAATGTGTATACATTCTTGCCCACCCCCCACCCCCCCAGTAGTTATCACAATGAGGTAGAGCTGGGTCAGTCATTATTAGGCCATCCAGGTGTCACCCACAACTAGTCCTTCATCCATCTAACCATATGTTTGAAATGTCCTGATGAAAGAACACTAGACTTAACAGTTAGAAAATTATCTGGGACTCTGCCAGCACTGACCACCTACCCTGAGCAGTGCCACTTAATCTCTTTGCTCCTCAGAGAGCTACGTGTCTTCTTAAATGGGAGCAGTAATAGCTATTCTGTCTGTTTCACTGGCTTGTTTTGAGGCCCAGAATCTAAGTCTAAAACAAACAGCTATATGAATAAAAGGTATTAATGCTACCATCATTACATGCCCTGCAGCCTAAGAATATTATCTGAAAATTGAAGACAAGATGAAAAACCACTAACCCGGGGAACAAAATATAGCATATCCTACCTCTCAGCAACTGGTTTGGCAATGTGTTCAAAAATGGTCTCTTGGTTTGCATCTTGATCAAAAATCCTTTGAAATCTGCAAATGTGAAAACAGTAATTATTTAAAAACTGAGCCTTCAAACACTAATGGATTTTTTTTCCTGACAGCTTTGTAAATTACCCCATATTTACATCATTGGGCTTACCTAACCTAACACAATGTTTGCCCTATAGTGCCAACCAACCACACTGCACTGTTGTACTGCTGTATACAAATGGGGGGTACACAATATTGCTTTGACAAGATCTGCACAATCAATCCCTCTGAAAAACTGCAGCAGCTTTGAACCAAACAATAAACTGTGTGTTTTTTAGCTCTCAGGAGAGACAGTGTTGGCAACTGGCATCAAATTCAAATCTAGATAAGTGCATGAAATGGAAACCCAAGAACAGAATATAAACAGCCAAAGAACTCCTGATGTCTGACCTGTAAGGAAAGAACACAGCTGTCAAGTGTATGATTATTGAACATGGTTTTAAATGTTTGAACTGAAGTTTATTTTCCCATTAATTTGGTACAACATCCTAGTATTAGCTACTTAATTTCAGGAAAGTGTGTTTCACCTTATTGATCATAAGTCAAAAATCAAAGAGTAAATTAAGATAGACCTGTCCTGCAAAGAGCAGTCTTTTTCAGGTTGGCAAGGCTGGTGGCATGGGAAGGTAGAATGGTGTCAGTTTCACTCTTCGTGCAATGCACTCTGGCTTAGTCCATGATTGTAAGCACAGTGGAATACCTGGGGTAGAAGACACACAGCCTGTTCTTTGACAGTGGTGAGTTGCTACCAGCAAGTATGTTCTTCGTTAAAACATTATGGGGAAAAGGGAGCAAGGGAAGGAGGAAAAGAAGGAGGGAGGGAGAGGGAAAGAAGGAGAGAGAGAGTGAGAGAATGAGAATGAGAATATAGTATACAGGGTAAAATGTTAACAATTGGTGAAATCTCCCACAAAAGGACAGTTGATTGCATTATTCTTCTGCCTCTTTTGCATATTTAAAACTTTTCAAATTAAAAATTGCAGAGGGGCACTTTAAAGCAAAACCTTTAAAACAAATATATTGAGGGCATCCTAAGCAGCTTTCAGAGTGGCTTAAAAACCTTTCATCTATGTCTGCCTACACAAGTGAATAGGGCACACTGAGTAGAAACTACATGAAATGTAGGACTGTTTTCATTACTGAGGAGTTCAGAAGGATGTCTGGAGCTGAGTTGCAAATATAAAATGAAATGAAATTCATTGTCTTTAATCAACATGAACTTCAAAAGATCTCTATAACTTATCAGCCTCCCCTTTGAAGAAGTGAATAATGAAACTGTGCAAAGAGGGATTGTAGGGCACTCTGCTACTACGTCATTTAGCAGGCAAGATTATATTTTAGAGAACAATGTTTATCAAGTGTGCTGAGACACTACTCAAACCCTATAGGTGCATCCAAGCTTCAGATAGGAACCTTGACATAACACAGGGGACATTGGCTGCTCAAGTGACCTTCAGAGCCCTGCTTACTGTGATATCTGAACACGAACACAGCAGTGCTTTTGAGGGTGAGCAAAATAAGTCATATGATCTTTTACCAGGTCGATGATTGCATGAATCAATAACCATTGCCTACCACACAGCCTTAAGTAAAGGAATTACTACTATGATCATGTAAACCAAAATGACAGCAGGGATTTCAATAAATCATATAATGGCATTAAACATCAAACATCATCATTCCAAAATACTTTATTTTATAAAATGTAGTTGCATAGTAATCTGGAAAGGCATTATGATCAGCTCTCTTCAGAGAACCACTAAAGAGCAAAATAGAATCATGGTATTTAACAAGCTGAGTCTAATCTTTTATAGAGGAAAAGGGTACTTTTCCCCAGGGAGTTACAGCAATTTACTCATGGCTCTGGAGCTAATCAATACAGCACCTTAAGATATAACTTAGGTTTCCTGATTTGTAAGAGGTCCTTTCATTTATTAGGAGGCTATGTACCCTTTTTCTAAACTCCATTTCAAATTTGGCATATGCTGATCTCTTCCCACCCCAAATTGTTTGTCCTGGTCTTCCTCATCCTGGTAAATGACAACTCCGTCCTTCTAAAAGTTCAGTCCAGGGGATGCCAGGATGGCTCAGCAGGTTGAGTGCTTGATTTGCAACCCTGGGGTCCGAGGATCAAGTCCCAACCCCAGCCCATTTGGACCGTGTGCTGAAATGGGGTGTGGCTCCTAGTTCAGTTTTCACCCAGGCTATCTTTCCATGTGGGAGGCCCTGGTTTGGCCCCCAGTTCAAGGGGGTGTGCCTTCCATGCTGGAGGCCCCCAATCCAGTTCCTGTCCTGTGCAGCCTCTGCCCACCTCTGTGGAGTGAAGCTATGTCAAAAGTTGATAGCATACAACTGTGGAGACTGCTCTGGGCCCTCCCTCTTCTCTCTGTCTCTCTCTGTCAAAAACAGTAAAATAAATTTGAAAAATAAAATATAGAAGTTCAGTTCAAAACCCTTAGGGCATCCTTGACTCTTCTCTTTCCATTAAACTCTATGTCCAGCCCACCAGCAAACTCTGTCATCTCTGACCTTTTTATATTTCTCAGCATTTCCACTTGCTACTGCCCCAGCCCAAGCTACCACAATTTCTTGCCCAGTCTCCTTTACAGTCTATTTTCTATGGTAGCAAGAATGATCCTGCTAAAGCATAAGTGAGATTATTTCATTTTTCTGCTCAAAACTCTCAATTACCTTCCCATGGCACTTAGGGGGTAAGCCCCATATGATCTGACCTTTAACCTTCTTCTTTCCCTCTGCCCCTTGCTTACTCTCCTCCAGCCACACAGATCCTTTCTCTTCAAACCAGACAGGCATTGTCCCATCTCAGGAACTTTGCTCTTGCTGTAACCTCTACCTAAAATTTCCATTCCTCAGATATTTGAATGTCTGGCTTCCTTACTTCCTTTACGTTTTGGGTGAAATGTACACCTTCCTTGGCTGCCCTGGGAAACATTGTAATCCTCTCTCCCCTGTGCTGCCCTTCACCCCAGTGCTCCCTCGTCCCCTCCTCTGCTTTATTTTCCTCTGTGGCACTGAATACTTTCTGACTCCCACTTTACTTATTGATCTGCTTGTCCATCCTCTCCCCCTAAAATGTAAGCCTCATAAGAGCAGGAGCTTCGCTGCGTTCCCTGCTGTATCCCTAACTATTAAAACAGCACACAGTGGTCGGTCAATACATATTGATGGATTGAACAAACTTTCTTAGGAGAAAAGAGCCTTTAAAATGTTTAAATATTTATCTCTGAACATATATAAGTTAAATATTTTCCTAATTTCTTTGTTTAAAATACTAAAACCAATATCTTAAATTCAGAGATTTAGAAAGAGATTTAACAAGAAGCAAACAGCACATTTGCAATAAAAATATGTTTACATACATTCTCTTTTTATCTACACAATATAAAAAATACTTTGGAAAGGGTCAATAGATAAAGACATGTTCAGCTATTCCTTAGAAAGCAAACAGAATCATGCTGAATAAAGTGTTTTAGCAAATTATATCTCTATAGGTATAGTGTGGCCTAGGCCAGCTGTCATGGAGTTGTAGCTGCTAAGGTATGTAGCATGCTCACACTCATGAGAGAATGCCTCTTTCAGAAAAAGTAAGTCATTTATTATAAGGCTACGCCTTAAAGCACAGAATGAAAGGCAATGGGGAGCTGAAAAGACAAGATGAGGGCCTTCTCCATATGGAACCACATGCTAACAATCCTGTACCTATTGCAAAAGGAGACATAAGAAGAAGATGGGGTGGTTAGAGGAGAGATATATACATGAGACAAAGGATATAGTTATGAAAACCAAAGAGAATATGAGACAAACAAATGAGATTAAACTAGAATTGAGAGACAGAGAGGGAAACATGAAAAATATCAGGGATGGTTTTATTTAATGGGTAAGGGCAGGAATAGTCTCAAAAGGACTATATGAAACAGCCTAGAGAGAAATTAAGAGAGCAATGAGGAGTCCTTCAGCAGCACCCAGAAATCCACTGCTTGAGTATGGGCCACAGATCAAATGTCAACTTAACTTAGGCTCAAACTTCTTCAAAAATCAAAAGTGGGGATTAAAGGAAATGATGTAAGTGGAAACTGGAGAATAAAGACTGTATGAAATAGCCATAATCCCCAAATTCAAGGCCTGGCTACTAGAAGACTATTTGGACCGAAGGCATTGATGACAACGCCTGATACATGTCACCTGAACCATACAGGTCAGCACTGTCCAAAGGAAATATAATGCAATCCATAAATATGAATATATACGTAATTTAAAATTTTTTAATAGCCACATTTTTTAAAAGTAAAAAGAAATGTGAAGTTAATTTCAATAATATATCAACCCAATAGATCCCAAATGTTATCATTTTAATATGAAATCAATATGAAAATATTCTTGAGATATTTTATCTTTTTGTTTTCATACTAAGCATTCAAAAGTCTTTGAGATATTTTACACTTATAGCACATCTCAATTTGGACTAGCTAGTACATTTCAAGTGTTTAAGAGCTACATGTGTCTAGGGACTGCTATATTGAACAGAACAGATATAGCATGTACATATGTCCACATGAGGCCCATATGTCATTTATGCATAAAGAAGGCTCATCTGTACAACAACACATAGACTGTACCTTAAGTTCTTATCTGTGATAAAGTTCAGTCATGCAGTGAACTTTCTATAAGTGCTAAACCACAGTGGGCCAAGTAGAAAAAGGATAACACAGACGTAGTAAAGAAAGCCTGTGATTTTGGGACATCATATTCAATACAGATCTATGCCCTCTTTCCAAATTTTGGGCACAGCAGTGCAAAAACAACTTGAATTCTATCTACTACATGAAAAAGAGAATTGTACTACTTTCTCCCCAAGAAATGATGCTAATGATTTCCAGTGGATATGAATGCAATGTAAGAGTTAGTTTAATTTCAAAACAGAAATGGAGGAGGAAGATAAACTTACTTAAATTTGTAGCTTTCTCGCTTATTATTCACAAATCCATCTGCCAAGTCATGAGGTAAAATAATTTCCAAGCTAGGTATTACTTTTTCATCTTCATCTATGGAATAAATCTACAAATATAGAGACAACAAAAGAATAAAGTGGTAAAATTATGGCTTAAACTATGACCATGTTATCATGACATGCTTTGTAATGGTATAAAAATTGTATTTGTATGATAAAAAGCCATAACATAGTAAAATTTGTATAATTGTCCTCTTTTAATTATGTACAAACTTAAACAAATACATGGAACTGAACAAGAGTTAAAACCTAAATCAAAACTCTATCAAAACTCATGTCCTCTTTCAATGATCAAAGATTCAAATTTGAGCATTTGAGTGTCTCTTGAGAAATTAATAGACCTGAAATCAACATGTTCTCAAAATATTGCTTCGCAATTATGTACCAGAAATTAACATTTTACCGCAACCAACCAGCACTTCTGAGCATTTACAAAATGCTAGACAAGGAGATAAAAGGGCTAGGTCTGAGCATTCTCAGAGAGCTCATAAGAATGCTTTAATTCAAGTTATGTTCAAAAAAGCCCAAGTCCTCAAGACATACTCATTTGATAAAAGACATCTGGTTTCAAAAGACATATAATTCATGTCTTTGATGTCATTTTCAAGGTTGTCCTCCCAACTCAGCCACTAATTAGCAAATGGCCTAGGAAAAATCATTTAGCTTCTCTAAGCTGATATGGAAATGAAGTGTCTTAACCAACCCCCCTTCCAAACATAATATTTTCTGATTCTCTTCTTTGTTACCTACTCTTTTATTTATTATCCAGGAGAATCAAGAGTAAAGCCTAGAAAGAGGTCACACAGAATAAAGAAAAGCATAAGATTTGGTGTCCAAAGACCTGAGTCCAACGTCAATCTCAATTTACCAGTTGTATGACCAGCCACCACTTTCAGAATCTCAGATCTTTATGCATAAACGAGGAAAACAGAATTGCCTCCCTTACAAGATTGCTGTGCGGATCAAATGACATCACAGAAATGGAAGCATTTGTAATGCACCATAAGAAATGTTAGTCATTAGATTTAGAGGTTTTTAAAAAAGACTTCTTGTCTTTCACCAGGAAATAAAATTTTTTCTAACAGGCCCATTTAGATGCTTGGTTATGGGGGAAAATTCATATTCTTAAACAAGTAAAAGCCTACCTAAATCTCCAGAAAGTCTGAATAATTTTCCTAAACAGATTTTTATTGAACTCTCTCATTTAAAATGTGGAGAATTCATGTAAAAAAGCCATTCTGTAAAATAAAATTGTTTGTGGAGAATAATGGAATCAAGTCTAAGGCTTTCTGGATTGATTTTCTCAAGAAACATTTTAAAATCGTATCCTGTAGGGCACTATATTAAAAAAAAAAAAAAAAAAGGTTAATACCTAGGCAGATGAAAGAGGTGTGTAAGACATGAAACATACAGGAGTGAGGGTTGCCACACAAAAATAAATCTGTAACATTCAGTGTTCAGAAGACAAAAAGGACCATCGACTAGATAGAGTAGAAATAGTGACTTTTTACCATTCTCATTAAGCCATTCTTTGAGGCATTAAGAAAAATCCCTAATGACCAGAAAACTTGCTTAGTCTATAGACTGGCTTTCTATCCTGTCATAGAAGTATTTGAGATAGATTAGTTTTTAGAACTATCCTGTCATAAAGTATTTGAGATAGAATAGTTTTTAGAACAGTAGACAATTGAGCCTAATGTAAAGATGAATATGAAAATGTTTTTAAATATACAAAGCACTGTATAAATGAAAAGCACTGCCACTGTTAAAATTATCAGAGGTTCAGCTTAAGTATATTCTAATTTATTAACCTATACATTATTATAATTTAATTTGTGGTGCCTTAAAGAATAGTATTTAAAAAGTAATGGAACCATAAAATGAAGAGGAAAGGGAAAAATACCTTTGAATCACTCCTAGTTTAATGCTACAAGCTTGTAGCATTAAATCAAGTCAGAAAAACAACTAGGTATACAATCTTTTGGGGGCACAAAGATAGGATGTGAAAAGTGGGAGTTTTAAGGGAAAGCTGGGATACACTAACTCAAAATATCTTCATCTGAATCCTCTTATTTTTATGTATATGGCATAATGTTGCATCTCAGTAAGAAATGTAACATTAATAAAATACAGTATGACACCCAAAATACTTTCTGGAGTAGCAAACAATCCACTCCACAGAATCTCACCAAAGAAATGCAAAAGGAGGCACATTAAAATATCCAAACATTGTATTTTAAGAAAAGAGAAAGTTCAATATTAAATCAATGATTCTCCATCAGCTCTCCCCCACCTCCACCCCAGTCCTACCTCTACCCATCCTCTCACATTACCATATCCAAACCCGAGCACCTCCTTCTGACTGCTAAGTCTGTAGACAAGTTCAACAATTTTAGCTAAGAATCTGATAGGAGAGCACATTACATATACTTTTTACATATGATGCACTTTTAAAAACCTTGTGTAAGTGAATGTAAGAGGAATTGGGAAGATACCCATGGTTCCTTTCTACATCATTTTATTCTTTAAAAAAAAAATAAAGCCAATATTTTCTTTGGAGTCTTCTCATGCATCTTCTAAATGTATTCTATGAGTAAAAAAATATGATGATGATGATGATGATAATAATGATGACGACGATAAAGACACTATAATCTCCTTGTTCTAAGTGCATAAATTACATGAGGCAAATGCTAAACTATGAGATGCTTTGATGTTACATTTACACATATATATAGTGTAGAAGTGTAGATAAGGGACAGAGATAAAATATTATTATTAATATATCCATTCCAGGCACTGATGATATGACCCAGAATGCCCTTGCCGAGATCCTCACTTTGTGAGGTAAAAAGATTTTGTCTGAAGAGCCAAGAGATTTGGAATTAAAAAAAAAAAAAAAAAAGCCTTCATTAAAGTCAAGGTTCTGCCACTCAACAGGTGTGTGTCTTGACCACATTCATTAACCTATTTGTGACTCAGTTTTCTCCTGTATAAAATGAGGAAAATAACACCAACCTCGCAGGTTTCTCATGAGAATCAGGGATAATGCAGGCAAAGAACCTAAGTGGTAAGAATGACTATGCTTTTTTCTAAAGACAGAAAACAACGTTTTGAAACATTTAAGAAACATTCAAACTATTTCTGCTCAGAGCAAGGACAATATCTTAATCTTTGTATTGTTCTGAGCTTAGCACATTAGTACGTGCCCAGTTAATGTTGTCTAAATATTATCTGTAACATCTCAGACATGTATGGTCACACATCTCTTGTTTGCACGTTTAGCCCAAGTGTGCAAAACATAAGTTTGAGTGTATATGTGTGTGCAGAGCTGCGTGGCCATTTCCCAGGAAAGGGGAATAAGGGTGCGTAGTGGAGGCACAGCCTATGTGAATGTACAGACCTACGTGCACGCGTCTGCCCCTGCGTGAACACGTGTGCCCGGGCGCATGGATGTGGCTCTGTGCAGGTCATGTCTGTGCCCTCAGGGTTGGTTTGAGTGGGAGTGCCCGGGTGTCTTGTCTCCGTCCCCAACAGAGGGTTGCTGGTTATCGGGGCGCCTCCGACGAGAGCGCTAAATTCCAGGGCATCCGGCGCCGGATGCGGGACCCCCTCACTCGGGCCCAGACCCCTATTCGCGTGCCGCCCTCCCCCGGCCTGGGAGGCCCCGCCGCACGGGCGCCCTCACTGCTCGGACCCGTACCGCTTGTTGCTGCTTCCGGGCTGTGGGCTTCACCCTGGCGAAAATCTGGATAGTCTGCTTCACCATCTCTTTCCAGACTCTGTACTAACCCTTGACCTCTCAGGCCCTGGTTCCCAAAATTTAGGACTCCTACCACCTCCGGGGACAGCGAGCTGCAGCCTTAGCAACAGTAACTATGGACACTACCCAAGGAGCACCGCGCCAACCCGCACCGCCTCCTCTCCCTCATTGGTTGTCGACAAGGGCGGCCCAAAGGGAGGAGCTGAGGGGTGGGGTTGGGGCGGGCGGGCAGAGAGTACTGCGCATGCGCACGGTGGAGCCTGTGTGGGCTTATCTCTATCCCTGGCGTAGAGCGTAGTTAACAGCGTTTTTTAGTACTGAAATCACTCTGTGCCAACACCTTTTTTTAGCACTGAAATCATTCTGGTTTTTTTGTTTGTTTGTTTTTTATTCCTTCATTGAAAAATGACCCTTGATCTGTGACAGCAATATGCTGGTCAGAGACCTTGAGTTGAGCAAAATTGCCCCTGGCCACTTGGAGATTAGGATCTGATGAAGGAGACAGGTTTTCAAAAGGAAATTACAAGTTATGTCAGGGTAAGCAAGGAGTTCTGTGGAAGGGCATCTAATTTAGCTCTGTTTTGGAAGAAGCCAAGACTGGAGAACGGGGCACTGTGTTCCATGCAATGGTCCTGTCAAGAAGGAATGGGCTCCCCTGTGTGCTGGTGACAAGACTGTAAATTGGTGCAGCCACAGTAGAGAACAGTGTGGAAGTTCCTCAAAAAATTAAAAATAGAACTATATGATCCAGCACTCCTGGGTGTATATTTGAAAGAATTTAAATCAGTATACCTAAGAGGTGTTTGCGCCCCCATATCATTGCAGCAATAGCCAAGATAGGGAACAAGTGCAGTGTCCACTGATGAATGAATGGATAAAGAAAATGTAATATATAACATGGAAAAATTTTATATACTATGTTTTATATCTGTAATTGAGTTATATACACAGGGTCTGGCAAAAGTAATGCCCCTTATCATGAACTTGTAATCTATACCAAATCTCTTATAACAAAATCATAAATGTGTATAATTTTGCATTATTACTTTAAAAAGGGGGGGGACATTACTTCTGTCAGACCCTGTATATGTATTTAAATATAAAATGGAATATTATTCTGACATAAAAAAGGAAATCCTGCCATTTGCAACAACATGGATGAAAATGGAGGGAATTAGGCTAATTAAAATAAGTTATACATAGAAAGACAAATAACATATGATCTCATATGTAGAATCTGAAAATTGGAACTCAGAAACAATAGGGAGATACTGGTCAAAGGTTACAAACTTGTAGTTAAAAGAGGAATAATTTCTGGGGATCTAATGTACAGCATGGTGATCATAGTAAACAATATTGTATTATACTTGAAAGTTGATAAGAGAGTAAATCTTAAATATTCTCATCACACACTCACACTCAAAAGATACTTATGTGAGGTGACAGAGATGTTAAATAACCTAATCGTGATAAACATTTCATAATATATACATGTATCAAATTATCCTTAAACTTACATGTCAATTATATTTTAATACAGCTGGAAAATAAATAAATAAATAAAAGTATGGGCACCTCAAAAGATGCTGTTAGCACATGAGATGTTCAACATCATTATCTACCATTGAAATACACATTAAAATCACAATGAAGTGTCACTACACACCTATCAGAATGGAGAAAATATAAAATAGCAGCAAAACCAGATACTGACAAGGCTACAGAGAAACTAGATCAGACACATTAGTGGTGGGACCGTATAATGTAAACTGCATCACAGATAATGGATAGCCAACTCTAAAAAACAGTTTAGCAGTTTTTTACAAAACTAAAGGTGTAGCTACAATAAGATCCAGTGATTGTGCTCATGGTTATTTATCTCAGAGATATGAAAACTTGTGTTTTATACACACACACACACACACACATTCATACACACTGTGAATGAGTGTTCATAGCATCTTTATTCAAAATAGCTCCAAACTAGAAAGAACCCAGATCTCCTTCAACCAATGGAAAGTGAAATAAACCATGGAATATTATTCAGCAATAAAAATGAAGGAACTACTGATAAACAACTTGAATAAATTTCTAGAAACTTTTGCTTAGTGAAAGAAGCCAGACTCAAGTTAAATGTTGTATGATTCCATTTATATAACTTTCTTGAAATGACAAAATTATAGAGATGGAGAGTAGGTTAGTGGTTGTTAGGGGTTAGGGAGGCAGGGAGGGGGTGAAGTGGCTATGACTATAAAAGGATCCTTGTGATGGACTGTCCTGTATTGTGACTGTGGTGGTGGTCACAGAAATCTACCCATGTGATAGAATCACATAGAACAAAGAACACACACACACAAGTGCCTATAAAACTGGTGAAAGTCAAATAAGATGTATAGATTGTATCAATGTTTACTCCCTGGTTATGATGCTGTACTGTAGGTATGCAAAGTGTCACCAGTGGGGATCTGGGGTAAGAGGATGTAAGATCTCTGTATTATTTCTTAAAATTTAAGTGAATGTGCAATTATCTCAAAATAAAAATTCTTCAAAAAGGAAATTCTTAAGAGAATTAAAAAACCAGTCACAAACTGGCACAAGATATTTGCAAAACGTATCTGTTAAAGGACTTACATCTAGAATACCTAAAAAATCTTAAAACTCAATAATAAATAGGAAAGCAAACTACCCAGTTTATTTTTTTTAAAGAGGGTGGTTAAGGATTTAAACAGACCCTTCCCACCATAAGCACATGAAAAGATGTTTAATATACTTACACATTGATGAACTGCAAATTAAAACCACAATGACATACTGCCACACACCTTTTAGAATGGCTAAAATAATAAAATAAAACTGGTATTACCAACAGCTGGCATGGATGCAAAGCATCTGGAATGCTCAAACATGGATGGAGAGAAAGTAAGATGGACCAGTCACTTTGAAAACCAGTTTCATAGTTTTTTATACAGATATATATACTTACTACACAACCCAACAGTTCCACTCCTTGGTGTTTACCCAAGTGAAATGGAACATAAACACATGAATGATTATTGTGGTTTTATTCACAATTGCCCCCAAACTGGAAACAAAGTAAATGTCCTTCAACTGGCGAATGAATAAACAAACTGGCACATCCACACAATTAAAAGTAATGGACTGCTGATGCTTGCAACAACATTGTTGAATCTCAAATTTATTATGCTAAGTGAAAGATGCCAGATTCAGTTACATACATCAAAATTCCAATTATATGACATTCTAGAAAAAGGCAAAACTCTAGGGATAGAACACAGATCAGTGGTTGTTGGGGGCTGAGGGTAGGGAAAAAGGTTGACTATAAATGGGCATGAAGGGGTGATAGAACTGTTTCATGCCTTGATTGTAATTGTGGTTACATGACTGTATATATTTGTCTAAACTCATAGAACTATCTATACACTTAAAAGGGTGAATTATACTCTATATACTCTATACTATTATAAAAAAATTAAAATAGAGGATAGAGTATGAACAGGTGCGGTGTAGCAAGAATTGAGAAAAGGAGAGAACCAGATATTTATGAAATAGACTTTAAGGGCTTTTACACCAGATCTGGTCATTAAGGAAGAAAAGACTCAAGGTTGGGCAATTGGGTTGTTTATATATATTGGCTGTTGTGATGCTGCTGCAATGAACATGGATATGCAGATATCTCTTGAAAATACTGATCTTGTTTCCTTCAGAAGTAGAACAATGTAGTGTTCATCTATGAATAAATGGATAAAGAAAATGCTTACACACACACACACAATAACATTATTCAGCCATAAAAAAATAAAGAAATCCTGCAATTTATGATAACATAGAATAAACTGGAGGGAGGGCCTTATGCTAAGGGAGAGAAGCCAGACAGAGAAGGACAAATACTGTATGGCACCACTTATATGTAAAATCTAGTCTAAAAAAAGTCATACTTATAGAAACAGAGAGTACAATGGTAGTTGTCAGGGGCTGGGTGACAGGGGAAATGAGAGGTTGGTGAAAGGGTATAAACTTTTAGTTATAGGATAAAAAGTTTTGAGCATCCAGTATACAGCACAGTGGCTATAGTTAATAATGCTATATTATATCCGTGAAATTTGCCAAGAGAATAGATCTTAAATGGTCTTGCTACAAAAAATGCTTTAAAAGGTGATTATATGAGGTGATGGGCATATTAGTTAACTTGATTGTGGTAAATATTTCATAATGTATACATACTCATATACTAAATCATCACATTTACACTTTTAAATATATACAATTTATTTTCCAATTATATCTCAATAACGCTGAAAAAAAGATTGGGTGATTGGGTGATTGGGTGTATGGTGCATGTATTCACGTAGAAAGGTAACACAGATTCGAATGGTAAAGGTGGGGAATAAGGAGTTCAGGATACAGTGTTCCCTCGCCACTTCGCGCTTCATGTTTTGCGGCTTCAGTGCTTCGCGGGTTTTCCCAAAATATTCATCAAAAAATAAAAATGAAAAAATACAACCATGCCGGCAGCCACATGGCGGAAAGGAGCGTTGTTTCATGTGGATGCGCGAGAGAGAAGGATCCCTGCCTGTCAAACAAAGAGATGAGTTGACTCAGAGTCCAT